>JAOPJM010001291.1:40724739-40739368 GCA_027124095.1 Muusoctopus leioderma
AAATCAGCGTACCCAAATTAGTCTTAATCGCTTTACACATCTCCAGTAGCAAATATGTTGTTGTCCAGTGTAATCAACATTGTACTTATTTTTTTTTGTTTTTTTTTTTGTTTTTTTCTTAATACAAAATACGTAATTTAACTAAAAGAATAACAAAGTAGAGGTTTTAGTAGAGTGACATTTTTCTATTATGACGTCATAATGGTCACATTTTCTTAATAACAAAAAATCTGAACATTGCTTACTCCTGCTTCATATCTTAAATGCTTCAGCAGACACCAACACCATAATTTATAGACTGTCTTGTCTATATCCAACAGAGAAACAGTACCTAGATATTTGATAGAGCTTGTGACAGACAATGGTGAGATATAAACACTCTATAGAATTTTCATTGGAATAGTTTGACGTAGTTAAATATATTTTTTAGCAGGTTTATAAATGAACGTTTTGATATATTGTAGCACACACACACACACATAAACACGTACACAAAGACATACACATTACATACATATACAGTAGAAAGCTATATTTGAAACCCTCACATTCCCAACAAACTATCAGTCTACTCTCCCCAGAGAACGAAGTTGTGACACTTCTGCCGTTTTCAGTCACCATTTCATTATCAAATACGAAATTAAACTTGTATAGACTAGATACACTACTGTTCATCATCTTTAAAGCAATTTTTACTCTTCACTCATTTTCATTCTATGAAAAGACACAAAAGATAAGTTTATGTATCATTTATTTCATTCAGTATTAGGTTTTGTACACACAGTATTTGTAATCGTAGCATTATTCTTGTGTTTACTCCAATCTCATAGAGTATACTACACAAACATGTTATTATTTCTTCAACACATTTATTATATATTTCTTACGTAATCATTCTCAACTATGGTCAATAAAATAAAGTATCTTGTGCCTATTTTAGAAACAATTATTACTTTACATATAATCTTGTAGCGGTTGCCTCCCTTGGCAGAGTGAGAGAAAACAGGAGTTGTCTCTCAGTGCCTGACTCAGGAGACCGGAAGTTAAGCCTCAGCCTCGTTCTGGCTGAAGCCGGTTACACTTCCGTTTCTCTGGCTGAAGACGACCTCTTGATCACCAGCTACGGACCTAGACAGACGTGTATTGAATTCGTCCGTCCGATCAGAGCACGCGACAACACTACGACGATTACTACCACTGATTCTATGAAGAATCTCATGCCCACGGCAACCGCTTTGTACCTCCGTTGTTTCCTCACTAGTAAATAAATATATGTTGTATTTATTATTACCGTGTTGATTCCCTTGATTGGTAAGGTAACTTTGATATTTTAATGCATACACATTGAACTGTTTACGAACATAGCCAAATCATAACATATGAATGATTTTTATTTGTAAGTATTTTTGGTTAAAATCCAGAAAGTAAAAAAAAAAGATTACATAGGATAGCAGGTGATCCACAAAATATATAATCGAAATCTGAATGGAGACGTCAATTTGTGGAGAGGTTGATTGACGAAAGTGTAGCACTTACCACCCATTTGTTCTTCAGACGTACACTCCAAATGGAAGATATGCCTGTTGGTCAGTAAGAACTTTAAAAACTCAGTATGTGGAAATATTGTTTGTGTGGACATGCATTTGATTGAATCATTTTGACTTAAAATGTATGAGTATTTTATCCTATGTTATCATTTTCTGGATTTTAACCAAAAATATTTACCAATAAAAATCATTCAAATTTTACAAATATGAGTAAATCAGGTACATTTCACTTTCATTTTATTTAAATTACACTTGGATTTATTACTTGTTAGATAAAGGCATTGGATATATGGTTTGATGACATTTAATTAACGAAAAAAAGATTTAATTCACTTTGAGTTTATTTAAATTTGCTTTAAGATTGTTTAAATTGGCTTCAAGGTTATTTTAATCTGTTTCAAGATTATTTCAATTTGTTTCAAGACTATTTTAATTTGCTTGAGATTATTTTAATTTGCATTGAGTTTATTTCAATTTGTCCTTGAAAAGGTGTAGTTTAAAAATCTACTGATCCCCTTATGGGAGTTTGTTCAGCCTGATGCCTTACATTCAGTGCTACCCTTGTGTACATCCACAAACACAACACCTCATGAACATCTCTGCACCTTTCCTTGGAAAATGGCTATAGGAATGAGCATGACAACCTGGCTTTCCTCACCTGGAAAGGTTCTAGTGAGAAGGTACATCCATAATAAGGATGACCTTTTAGTCCAAGAAACTGAACTATTGGAATAAAATCCCAAATATGCTCACATTCATTTTCCCAGTGGTTCAGAAGATACCATAGCAATTAGGGACTTAGCCCTTGCAGGAGATAGCCCAGATAAGGCTGAGGTTGAGCATAAGACCACTCCAACTCAACGTATCAAGATTCCTGAAAATTGGTTTGACTTGTCTATTCTGATGCCTGATAAAGCACCTACACAGTACTCCGATCAAACTAATGAACTCTCGATGGACATTGTGCTATGTTGTTCTACTCGCATTAGAAGACCAATTGAAAATATGGTTACTTTTTTAAAATATTTAAGATTTGTTCTAATGATTTACTCACTAGATAATTGATATAGCTCCAATAATATTGATATGTACATTTTTTTCAAATCCCAAAGTATCATTTTTATATATTCCATTACAAGGAATAAATGTCTTGAATAAAGGTAAAACACAGAACCATTTTGAATAAATAGTTGAATTCAATGATTTTACTTGAGATTCATAATAAAAGATCCGTGTTCAATTCTTAATAAATATACCTGCCGATGGCAAAGCTTTATAATTAAGTATGTAGATATGGCAGCCAAAGACAGTTGGACAATTTGCAGTTAGAATCAGGTTTAATTAAAAACCACCACCATACCAGCTCTTCTAATTGAAATACTGATGGTAAATTTTGTTTAAAATTCTGAGATGAGGAATTATCATTACACACTGGTTTATTCGGAATAGTGTCCTCATCCTGGTTGCTATGATCACAACGCTTTGGCCGTTGTACCCTCCAGTCTTCTGCAAGTGCCTGTCCTATTAGGTGTTCTTGGAATTTTGAACCGAAACCTTTATTAAAACTACGGGGGTAGATACGAGACAATAGCATAGTCAATATATGTGTTGGTTAATCATTAAGTGTGGTAGTTTAGCTGGTGGGTGTGAGTTCAATCCTTAGGTTAGTGTAACAATATACTCTAGTTTAAGCGGATTGAACAAGTGACATCACAAATTAATAACTAAAAACTAATACGAGGATATCTCGGCCATGGACAATGGAATGAGAAGTATCTACCCCCGTGGTTTGAATAAAGGGTTCGGTTCAAAATTCCAAGAACATCACCTAATAGGACAGGCACCTGAAGAAGGCCGGAGAGTACACCGGCCGAAACATTGTGATCATAGCAGCCAGGATGAGGAGGGCACTAGTCTGATAAACCAGTGTGTAATACTGATGATGAGTTTGATGATTTTGACATTCCTATTACATACATCAGTGATACATCAATATTTACATCAATATTTACAACATTTGAGAAAATTAAACTGAATAAAAAGCAAGCAATAACCAACAACAAACAATAATTAAACAAATAAACAGGTAGCAGTAAACAATAATGCTAAGAAGCAACAAGTAACAGCAAACAATAATAACAATAAAATGATGAAAGGCAAACTTGACCCCTAGTAAGATTTGAACTCAGAAGGTAAAGGGAAATAACTAAATGCTGAAGGCATTATATAAATAAATTGGTTTTCTCCCAATACTGCCACCCACCACCCTATATTAATAATAATGATAATAATAATAATAATTCTTTCTAACATTGGCAGAATGCCAGAAATTTTAGGAGATGGGGTAAGTCGATTATATCGACCCCAGTACATGACTGGTACTTTGTTTATCGACCCCGGAAGGATGAAAGGCAGAGTTGGCCTTGGCGGAATTTGAACTCGGAATGTAAAGAGCTGGAACAAATACTGTGAGGCAATTTCCCGACGCTCTAACGATTCTACCAATCCATCACCCTTAATTTCTATCATTGGCACAAGGCCAGAAATTTAGGGGAAGAGGAACAGTCGATTATATCAATGACCGGTACTGGACTGGTACTTTGTTTATCAACTGAGGAAGGATGAAAGGCAAAGTTGACCTCAGCGGGATTTGAACTCAGAACATAGAGCATTGTGTCCGATGCTGTAACGGTTCTGCCAATCCATGATGATGATGATGATTTTTAACATTAGAACAAGGCCAGAAATTTCGGGGGAGGGGAACAGTCAACTCCAGATTTGAACTCAGAACGTAAAAAGCCAAAACAAATAGCACAAGGCATTTTGTCTGATGCTCTAACGATTCTGCCAATCCAGCAATAAAGAGAAAGATAAACAAATAGAATATAAACAAAAAAATATTGAAAAGTAAACAAAATTATTTTTTAGTATTGACACAAGAGTATACCTTTTAACCCTTTTGTTACCATATTTCTAATGTAATAATACATTGCCTATGATCTTCAATTAATTTACAAAATAGTTATTTTACTAACTCCCGCCAAATTATTGACTAACTTCCTTGTTATTAAGTTGGTGTTTGGAACATAACTTCACAAAAAGTTCTTGCATAAAATTATAATGGAATGTTTAAATTTAAATATGAACACTTTAAAACAAATGGTTTTTATCATAGAACCAAGGTCGGTTTCAGGTTGGTTGGTATCAAAAGGGTTAAGGGAATAGTTTGGTTGATTGATTCAACTCCAAAACATGAATAGTATTTACTTTAATTTGTATGAAAGAGTCACCCTGATGGGGTTTGAACTCAGAATGTAGAGCGATAAACTAAGTACTTTAAGGTAATCTAGTCTGTTGCTCTATTTCATTTTTACCTCTCAACTGCCCATTTTTAATTGTTTTCTTTCTACTAAACACAAAGTAGAATGTTGTGATGTTCATGCTTTCCCAATCACATTAGTTTGAGAGAAATGGGGTGAAATAGCTCCACTAGTGATTGAAACCACATTGTAGTCTTGGTTTACTGGCATCTTGCCTCTTGCCCAATTGCACTTGCCAGAGAACAAACATATTACCAAGTAAGCAAAGATGCTAATGACTAGGCAAAGCATAAATGTCATTAAGACAACATGAAAGCTAGAATTAGTGGAACATGAACACCTGTTTGCAGGTAGATTTGAAAGGTATAGCATTCAGGGGGTGAAACAAAGAATGCTAAAGTAAGAAAACATGTATGCTACAGTAAGCAAATATGAATGCTACAGTAAACAGGAAAACTTAGAATGCTAAAGCAAGAAGGTAAACATGAATGCAACGGCAAGCAGGTAAATATAAATGCTACAGACAAACACGGAATGCTACAGGAAGCAGGCAAACATGAATGCTAAAGCAAGTAGGTAAACTTAAGTGATACAGAAAACAGGCAAACATAAAAGCTACAGTAAACAAGTATACACAAATGATACAGCAAGCAGGTAAATATGAATGCAACAGCAAACAAGTAAAGAAAAATATTACAGCAAGCAATGAAAGTAATTGATCAAACACTGAAAATTAAATTCTATGTAAAGCATTAAAGCATGATGCTACTGCAAGCAGGCAAACATGAATGCTACTGCAAGCAGGTAAATATGAATGCTACTGCAAGCAGGCAAACATGAATGCTACAGCAAGCAGGTAAATATGAATGCTACAGGAAGCAATGTAAGCTTCTATGGGAAGCAATGAAATATAATGCTATAGCAAGCTATGAAACATGAATGATTCAGAAATCAAGCAAAGATGAATAACAAACAAGAAATAAAGTGGCTAAAATGAATGAAATAAGCAGACACACAGACAGAACAAACTAAGGCAAAATAAAACAATTTAGGCACCTCAGTTTTTTTCCGTAAATTGCGTTCTCTCTGTATAATCTAATACAAATTAAAAGAAAACATTTCTTACAGTCAGAAATAGGTGCCATGAAACAATAATATATTACAGGTTTTGATATTAAAAAAAATCTTACGTGGTTGGCAAGTCACTTGATCTGAGATGGTGTGTTGAAACTGAAACAATTGTATCTTGGTAGTCATGGTAGTGATTTAAAACACACATTAATAGGTGCAGGCACAGCCACATAGTTAAGAAGTTTGCTTTGCAACCATGTGGTTCTTACTTTGATCTGTGTCTGTCTGTATACTGGTGTAAAACAGTGTTGTGTTGCACCCCTTTACTTCAAAACTAACTTAGTCATTCGCTAAACAGTGATCGATAAAATAAGTGCTGGGTTTGGTATGATTGAATAAAACCCTCGAAGACGGTGCCCCAACATGGCCACAGTAAAAGAATCAACATGTAGAATAAATAAATAAATAAAAGAATAAACCATTATATTCACTTTGTGTTTCAATTATTACCAAAGCTTTTTTTGTTGTACGTGTACAGCCTGGTCACTGACATCTTAGTGGATTAGCATGCCAGTGAACAGGTCATAAATATATGACGAAAGATTTCCCCTTTGATCTTCACTGAAGTTTTAAGGTCTTCTACCCTACAGGGACAGACAAAACAATATTAGACTTAGGTCGGCTAAAGTTTCCGCCCCTCCATTGTGAGCCTTAATTCCTATAAATTTTTTCCTGTTATGTATTTTTTTCCCCCGTTTTCCCCTTCTAATATTTTCCGGCCCCATCTGTTATACTTGCAAGGATATGAGTCCCTATTATTGTTATTTCTCCTCTCGTATCTGTTGTGTAGGCTGCCCTGAAACCTTTATTTTTAACTGATCCTAGACAATAGCCGCCTAAGTCGCACAAGAGTTAACTGCCTTCACAGGTAGTTCTTAAATAGCGCTAAATATCGTATATTCTTGTTGGGCATTTTGAATTTCCCAGCGGATGGACCTGATGAGCGCTTTTTGTCACGGGGTTATCGGGAAATTCCAATATACTCACCCCCAAACGGAATGACTTAGCCGCGAAACTTTAAATTCTCCTGAAGCTATTGTGTTTTGCACTAGAACAAATATAAACTCTTTTGGATAAATTGAGTTCTCTTCTGCTTGTTATACTGAATACAACTCTCTCTCTCATTCATTCATCGCTTTTTACGTCCGTTTTTCCATGCTAGCATGGGTTGGACGGAGATTTCTTGGGGTAGCATTTTACGGTTGGATGCCCTTCCTGTCACCAACCATACTGATATATATATATATATTTCTTCATTATATCTGTGTGTGTATATCTATGTATGTGCACATATGTATGTATATTTGTGCATATATTGTATTTATGATTTTCATGCAAAACTGATCTACAGTATATATTTCTATCAAAAACACTGAAATTTTGTTTGAATGATTTTCTCTCTTCACTGACAGGATGGATGCCACATTGAAGGAACTTACTGGATTAGTGAAAGAGGTGAACTTAGATGCACGCAGAAAGGGAACATACTTTGACTTTGCCATGGTTTATCCTGACCTGAGGCAACAAGTGTATCGTTTACAAGATATTGGTTCCACACGTTCTGGCCACCGTGGGGCAGATGATAATGTTACATTGGCTAGTAAAAAATTTACAATTGGTGACTATCTGGACATAGCAATAACTCCTCCACGTTCAGGGCCACTGCCCATTTCGCGAAGAGGAAGACCCTACTAGTACTGATCAAAACATTTTTTAAATGTTTCTGTTTCTTTTAAAACTTCATTTAATCAGACCCCATCATCAATTGGTTTCACAATAAAGTCACAAAAAGTTATTGTTTGTCATTTTTTTTACAGTATTTCATAGCATAATATTTATATATTTCAATGTAATCTCTCCATCATCATCATTATCCTTATCATTTTTATGTTCATTTTTCCATGCTGGCATGTGTTGGACGTGTTTGTCTCAGCACAGCATCTTGCTACTTATTGCACTCACTTGTCATCTCCTTTGTGAGGTTCTGCATCCCGAGATCAGCCTTCACCACATCTTCCTTTACCACAGGCTTCTTCCACATAGATCACTTGACTTGACCCAACTGTCATCTTAGCTCTTACATCACATGTTTGTACCAGTGCACTCATCTCTCTCTCTCTTGCACACTACTCCTGATTCCTCTAATGTCTGTTTTCTCTCTCAGCTCATGTATGCTCCATCATTCATGCATGCTATTATTACACATCCATCAGAGCATTCTTGCCTCATTTCTTTCCAGCCTTCATACATCCTTTTCCCTGTCCATGATTTGCTACCATGCAGTATCACACTTCACATGCAAGCATCATACAATTTGCTCTTCCCTTAAAGAGAGAAACACTTTGTTGTCAACATGTAATAGTTCTCTGAATGTTTCCACTCCTTCTTAAATCTGGCTAGTATGCTTTCACAGCACCCAACTCCACTGCTGATGACTGTTAACTACTGCTAGCAAGCCTTCTGGACAGTTGGAAGGTTGCATTTCATGGGTGCTCTTATTGCTAACAACTTATGTGCATGTGTTACATCTGTAATTCTACATCTCTGTCAGCCTGCCTGAAATCCCAGTGCATCTTTTGTACACCTATAATTTTACATTGGTACACAATGTAGAGTTCCTACCTACTTCTTTTCTGCATGTTAAGCATGGCCATTTTCCAACTGGCAGTAGAGTTCTGCATCCTTTCCTGCAAACTAAAACTTTTTCCTTTGCTAGGTCGACCTTTAGCCCTCTTGATTCTAAGCCCTGCTTTTACATTCGGAACTTTTTCTCTAATTCTTCAGTTGATTCAGCTGCAAGATCTAAGTTGGTAGCGTACAGGAATTCCCACCAACAGCTGGTCTTTAACTCTTCTGTTATAGTCTGAAGTACAATAATAAACAGGAGGGGGCTGAGAACTGAGCCCTGATGGACACTCTACCTGCATGCTAAATTCCTCACAGAACTTGTTGTTAACTCTTACTTTGCTGACAGCATCTCTGGATATGGCTTGCATGACTCACACAAGCCATTCATCTACATCTAGACTACAGGTCAATGAATGCTTGTTATAGCTGTTTGCCCTTGACTAAGAACTTCTCCTGTAGTTGTCACTCTAAAAAGCGGGTATCCGTAGTTTCCTGTCCTGGCACAAATCCAAACTAAGCTAATTCTCACCCTTATAAGTTGTGCTATAACTCTCTTCCTCTTTCATGGTTTGAGCCATCAATTTGATGCTTTTTTAATTACTTTAGAAAAGTTCTAAAGCATCGCCTTTGCTCTTGACAGTGCTTCTGCTACATCTGTTGTTGGGGATATCACCTCCCTGCATTACTTGATTGACTGTGTGAGTGACCGGCGTGTGTCCTACTTCTTTAGATATTTTCAAAATCTCAGTGACAGTCCCCGATGGTCCTGTTGATTTTCTTGACTTCATATCCTCTGGTAAAGTGGCTAAGATTAATGTGCTGGACTTCTCATGTGGTCATATATTTAAACTCAACAACAGCTATCTTATTGTTTTTATAGGCAAAATATATAACTTTGCTTGTTTCAGTTGCTAAAACAGATTTCATTCTTATTTGAGTGGTTGGTAGTAAGAAGAGCATCCCTCTGTAAAAACATTTATTTCAAAAATACAAAAAAGCTTTCTGTTCATATTAGCTTGGAAAAATCACTGTAAAACATGGAAAACAAAAATGTAGAAACACAACAGAAATATTTTATTATAATGTGTTTTATTTCATTTAAACCAAATTTTACATGGTTTTCTGTTTTGATAGTGTACTATTGTATTCTCAGTTCTATTTCCAGATAGTTATTTTGTGGTGACAAGAAAAATTGGTATAAATAAGTAAATTATAAGAACTGCTACATTCATGCACAAGGATGTTAGAAGTAGGTAGAACAGGATTAACAACATATTTTTTAAAAGAATTTTGAATATGGAGAGGGTTTTTATTATGACAGTTTCAAGCTTTTTTTTTTTATATTGGTAATTGAAGTGTTGCCTGAAAAATTCATAGGCAGTTATCCATGGAAGTTTTTTAATACAATAAGCTAATTTTTTCACTGGTAGTTTAGCATTACTGAAGCTAAGATATGCAGTAATGTGTCTCCTAAGCCCCAAGAACTGGTTTTTAGCTCAGTTTATTGATGTGAAGCAGATTAAGTGATAAATCTTTCCCTAGATATGATACTGGTTTATCTTAGACAGTATCCTAGATGATCTGGTACCTATTCTTGAGAACTAGGTGAACTGGTAGTCCAATATCATATCTACCCAAACAGCTAGAAATAACACTTTTTCTATCTTATATTTTCTGTACTATTTGAACTTATAAATATTGTACACTGTCATTTAAACACGTGACAGCTATTGAATAAAAAAAATATTTTCTTAAGCCTGAAAATTGTTTTAACGATGGATTAAATATATGTCTTATACAAAATTAACCCATTTTCTCTATGGTCTATTGCATAATTTTTGTTGTACTCTTATTGTCAAACCGAGAACACTAGATGATAATTCCAGATATTCACACAATTTAATTAAGGAACGTGCTGAAGCTGAATGAGACTCAGCAAAATTAAAAATTTAACACTTTGGTTATCAAACCTGGATGCACTATTTTTCAAAACAATTTTAGTGCAAGACTAAATGTATATTGTAATACAGAATTAATAACTTGTTGGTCTAATGAATACTAATGAGAGGATTAAAGATAATTACAATTATTATTGAGTTTCTTGTATAAGTTATTCAAAATGATATATATATATGCATTAGTTGTGTGATTCTTTAGCATGATATGTAATTTTATTAAAGAAGTGATGTGTGGGCAGTAAAAGTGAGGGATATAAGGTATTGTAGGTTGTAAAGGGAAAAGGAATAAGGTATTGGCAGTGGATATGGTGAGACACAGGCAGTGAGATGTTGATAGTGGGGATAGTGAAGTGTAGGCAGTGCTTAGAGAAAGTGAAATATAGATAATAAGACAGAGCAGTGAGATGTATTCATTGAAAAGAGAAATATAAAGAGAGTGGCAAGGAATTTGGATTTGTAGGACTTTTGCAAATAAATTTATTGAATGTCTGCGACCTGGTCACTGACACAGTTCCACTGCAACTTTATTGAATGTGATTTTCAGAAAGTAAAACTTGAAAACTTTAAAGTGGAAGAAACTAAGTAAGAAAAATGTGGAAATGAAAGAAATCTAAATTTGATGGTACACTGGATATCAATTTAGACCACATGACCATGAGTTCAAATCTTACTATAACCATTATATTGTGGTCTCGCTTGCTTCAACCTACCTGGTTGACAACAAGCCCCACTCTTCATGGTTAAGTAGTTAGCAGCAGAAGAGCATCCAGTTGTGAAAAGAATTACTTGAACAATATGAAAATATTGCAAAACTATCCTACCCATGCTAATGTAGTATGGAATATAAAACAGTAAAAATATTACTTGTATGTGGTAAACTCAGAAAATGTAGACATATGATGAGAATGGACATTGAAATGGTATAAGCTGATGGTAGGGAATGTCTAGAACAGAAAGAAGCTAAGAAATTCTGAGAATAATGCAATGAAGACAGATTTTGCTATTTAAAAATGTGATTTTTGTCGGCAATAATGAAAAGATGGAAGTAAGTTGTTTTTCAAGGTATATTTTTTAAAAACATTTTAAACGTTGGTCTTTGTTAGTAGTTTATTTTCATTTCATCTCAATGAGATTATCAAACTCAACATGTTTTGGAAATACTTTAATTTTTTTTTTTTTTTCTTCTAGACATTTATTTGTAACATGTGTAGCTATGAAAATATCATTATTTAACACAGTAATCTTATCACTGCAAAAGTGACTTTATGTTTTACTGTCACATATTTTCCACAACCATCTTATGAATGCCCTTCCTTTCCAATTAGAAAGTTATTGGTGAGAACGTGATTTTATTTAAGAATTGACATTTACATCTTTTCACTTCACACTAGTGCTTATGGCTGCAATCTTACATTTAGAATGTATACTTGCTTATAAGTCTTAATTGATATTGAGCAATGGTAAACTTTGGAAGCAGATTTAAGTAGAAATTATTTTGTGACTTGCTTAAATCACTTAACCTTTAATATTTTCCGTAAAATTAATAATTTTCCTTCTTTCTTATTAAAAAGACATTCATATTGTATTTTAGACAAGATTAAATGATACATTACCGATGTTTTATTACAAAATATAACATTATTTTTCAAACAATTATATTAAAGAAAAAGGGAAAAAGAACAATAAAACAACACTTTTTCAACAGAATAAATTTACATTTTGTTGTTTTAGTTTAAATTACAGAAAGAATTATCTTAAATGTGTAGAAATATGATTCATTGAGTATAGCCAGCCTTAAAGAATTAATATCAAGCAGAGAAGCCCTAAACAAATTTCAATGGTCAAATTTGAACATCCACTAGTTGTAGTAGTCACCTCAGGTTGCGGAGTTTTTAAAGTTGTGTTAGTTTTCTCTGAAGTCACTTCAAGTGTAAATTCTATAGGGTAATGGTCAGTAACCTTTTCAATCTGGAAAACAAAAAATTTGGAAAAATACAATACAAAACAATTTTAAAAATTATTGATTATATACATTATAAAAAAATTTAGTTAATAAAAAAAAACCGATTATTCTAAAATGAAATGATTTAATATGAGCTTGAAACAATATGAATATTGATTCTTGAATCAGATATTTTGATGTGTTTTAATTAGCGATGTTTAGATTGTAAGCTCAAGTGCTAAAGCACTGAAAGGAAGAGGCAGTGTCATCAAATGAAGTCTTGAGTAAATTCACCCAAAATTGTTCTATTTCCAACTCCAATTACGTAGGAAAATAAAGAACATAATAGAGAAAATTTCAACCTTAGATTGGGGCTTGAAAAATGTTAACTACATCAAGAAAAACTATACCATATTTTTTATAGATTTTTAAGAAAGTATTTGATTGGTTATAGCAAATGGCTGTATGGAAACTAGGAAATAGAGAATTATCTCCAACCTTTTCTGTAATGTAGTCTTAGTAAAAGAGTATTAGTAGGGCCAGTACCTTAATGCCATTTTGGAGAGAAAAATGCCTTATGCTTTATAAAACCATCAGAGGTCTGTAGGTGTTGAAGGTTGTCTGCATCACCTTCAGTTTGCTGATAACAATATTTTGGCTGATAATGAAAAGGAGTTGTTGCTGTTTAGTCCCAGGTCAACCTTCATTAAGCAGACCTATGATGAAAGGCATTCCAGCCATGACCATACCATCTTTTTAGGGGTACCGAGGATTACATTATCCAATGTGTCCTTTGTTTTTTAAGATGGTAGGGTATGATTTGAGAGAGATTCAGCTGCTATTTCTAGCAGTTTGAGGGACTGCATAGAGGCTTCTTTCTGGGAATGAACACACAGTTGTAGTGGAAGTGTGTTAGTGACCAGGTTGCCATGGTGTGACAAAAGTTTTGACACCTCACAAAATAAATATGAAGTGAATATAAGAGCTTTTGTGTGTTTTTTAAGTGGCTAAAAATGACTCTTCCACAATGTAATTGCTTCAGTTTCAACACACGGGGTCTCAAATCAAGTCAGTTGCCAAATAAGTACAACTCCGAAACACACAATTCTTTATATTTTATTTTTCAGTTTGAGGAGTAGGAGGGGGAACACTGCCAGGATGCCAGGACCTTTGTGGGCTCTCTCAGAGTGGTGAGGTCAATGTGGTTGATGTTCAGCTTGAATTTCTGTAGGTTATCTGAGGAGGGGAAAATGTAATCTGAAATGTGGTTCAAGTAGGTTGCAGTTCTAGAGGAAAATGATTGAGAAAGATGTTTAGTGGAGTGGTTGGGGAATGAGACAGAGTAGGGAGGGTGAGAGGAGAAGAAGTGGGTATATCAAGTAACCGAGAAGTTAGGAGTCTTTTGGGGAATTGGGGCATCTGTCAAGAATATGGATGAGTGAGAAAACTAACTGGTGCAGACAGTTCAAGATGGCATCAGCCAAAAGAAATCCGAAAATATGCACAATGCCAACAAGTCATCACTTCTAACACATACTCTCATCAACAAAAAAAATAAATAGATTTGAGTGTCTTAGATCCATCTTGAACAATAGAAGGTAAGTTCAGAAATTGTAGCTAGAATCACACAAACTACATCAGCATTAAACAATCTGGAAGTGGTATTTACTTATTTTTATGTACTTATATTGCAATTGGTGATCAATAGTGTTGGTTGCAGGTTTCCAATGGCCCAATCATTGGTGCACTGCATTTCTCACTGCGAGAGTGACAAGAGAGTGTCTATAACTCGGGGCAGAACAAATATTGCAAGGGACATTGTTCAACAAGTACCAGCTTTTTGGTTTTCTGGTTTTCTTGGCAGTGTTTACATACGTTGGCAAAAGTTACACACATATGTCTATATGAATATATATATATATATATATATATATATATATTTCATTCATTCATTTATCGCTTTTTACGTCCGTTTTTCCATGCTAGCATGGGTTGGACAGAGATTTCTTGAGGCAGAATTTTTACAGTCGGATGCTCTTCCTGTCACCAACACCGAATTACTGAACGGCCAGACGTCTGTTTATTAGGAAACACAAACAGACG
>JAOPJM010001291.1:40780323-40791321 GCA_027124095.1 Muusoctopus leioderma
AGAAACCATGCCAAATGAAACACGAGCAAGACGTGGGCCGCTGACCCGTCTGGGAGAGTGGTGACTCCAATGAGAAAGCAACGCGGTCCGAAATCACCCGTCCAACCCATACCAGCATGGAAAGCGGACGTAAAACGATGATGATGATGATGATGATATATATGCACACACACATACATGCAAATGTTCACACATTTATATCCAGTTCACAGTGGAGTGATAAGACTAAATGCCAAACTGTATTTAGTTTCATCATTCTAAGTTCTGAATAAAACATCCACTAGGTTTGACCTTGCCTAAGTAGCTGTCATATAATAGGGCCACTTTAGTTGAATTTCCCTCTCCCCAACTATTTGCAGCCTTCTTCCAATAGGAGAACTCCTTCCCCCCCTCTCTCTCTCTCACACACACACACACACCTTTGGGAGGGTTATTCTGCCAATAAATCACACCTACTGGTTGTAGTTCACTTCTGTTATACTATCATTCAACTAGTTAGTTAATTAATCGCTTGGTTTGTCAAAGTCCTTTTCCCACACCCTGTGACCTTATCAATGATTTGTCCCTCAGGCAGTCACTTGGAGCTAGTATGCACTTACTCCATGCTCCGTGCTAGTTTCTCAAAACGTAATAGTGTATTTTTCGTGATTTGGAATTTACAGTGTAATTTTTATTGGGGTGGTGGTGCTGTGTATGCTTTTGTTTATGGTCGTGTGAGTGTGTGCAAGTTCTTTTGTCTTTGTTGTTTTTGATGTTTTGGTTTTCCTTTTCATTTCCTATACACACACATGCACACACACAAAAGCAACAAAAGTATATGTATACTCACATATATCTGTGTGTGTATACATATATTTTGTTGGTGCTATTATTGTTGTGGCCTTTCTGTTCTGTCAAACACATTTGTTTTTTTCTTTTTGTTATCCATTCATACTTGTCTGTCGGTATTTAACACCAGATGGCTTGATATTTGTTTATATCATTAAGTTTGTCTTTCTGTATTCTCCACCCAAATACATATCCATACCCCATCCCCACATCATCATCATCATCATCATTTTCCATGCTGGCATGGGGTGGATGGGTCATCATGGTCCGAGTTAGTTCTTATTCGGAGTTGCTACTCTTCTAGATGGGTTGGAGGACCACATCCCGCTCGTATGTTCCATTTTTGGCATGATTTCTGTGGCCAGATGCCCTTCCTAATACCAACAACTTTACAGAGTGTACTGGGTGCATTTTATCATGGCACCAGCACTAGAGAGGTTGTCATGTCTTCAGCATGACTAAAGGGTACTCTCAACCCTACACTCTCTCCACTCATTCGCCAACCAATTTACAGAGTGTACTGAGTGCATTTTATGAAGGCATCAGTACTAGTGAAGCTGTCTTTTACTCCTCAAAACTAAAGAGTCCTCACTACTCTATGTTGTCTCTTGTCTCTGTTCATTCAAGTGACGTGAGCAAAAGTAGGAATAGAAGAGAGGGTGATGACAGATAAACTGGGCTGAGAGGGTGAAGGATACAAGAGTATGATGGGGGAAACAATGATTGGGTGAGAGGGTGGTAGAGGAGAGAGTTATGAAAAAGACAGTGCTGGAGGGCATAATGGAAGAGAAATAGTAATGGTAGGGAGTGATAGAAGAGAAGCAGTGATGGAAGTTACACATATGTACATATATACATATACACATACTTACACACATACATACATACATCCATACATATGTATATATATATACACACACACATACACACACACATACACACACATACTGATATGGGTTGGACAGATCATCATGATCCGAGTCAATTCTTATTCATAACTATTGCCCCCCTAGATGCTTCGGGGACCACATCTAACTTATATATTCCATTTTTGGGTTGTGTTTAATGTTGCATTCTGGAAGAGTCATATAAATACATGCACTGGATATGATTATTATAGACTTCTTTATTCCTTAATTATTTGTTTATGAGTATCAAGGACTTTCATCACAATCTTGAGACTACTTCAGTGATCTTTGCTGCATCTTGTAGAGATCAGTGAACAGATGATAGGAGTATGTCTACTCTACATTGTTTCCATTCATTCACCAGTACCAGTACTAGAGGGGTTGTCTTGTCCCCAACAAGGTGAAAGAGAGTCCCCAATTTCCTGTGTTGATCCATATGTTCGTTTCTTTCTTTCCCCACACAACTGGATGTGTAGAAAGGGACATTTTCTATCCTATCACCTGTACAGCCATGCATCGCTATCTCCCATCAAATAGGTGACATGGTGGGAGAAAGAGGGAGTGATAGAAGAGAACCAGGGTGATGGGAGTGAGAGGATGATAGAGGAGAGTGTAATGGACAACAGCCCGGCCAGAGTGAAGAGAGTAAGGAGATGGAAGAGAGAGGTAAATGGGAGATAGGGTGAGAGAAGGGGCCAAAGTGAAATAAGCAAGAGGGAGATAGAAGCGGTGTTAGTGGAAGAAAAAGAGTGTTAGGACAGGGCAAGGATGAAAGGAGTAGGAGGGAGATAGCTGAAAGGGTAAGAGAGAGAGTGATAAAAGAGAGGAGATGTGATAGAAGAGAGTCATGGTGGTAGAGAGAAAGAGAGACAGACTGATAGTGAGTGATAGGTGAGAAAGTAACAAAGAGAGGGATAGTGGTAGATAGTAGCAAGATGGTTGGTGTCAGGCAGCCTTAATATGAACATTTTTTATGTCTGTTTTTCATGCTTGCATGGGTTGGGCAGACCTTCTTCAGCACAACATTTCACCACTCATCATGGTTCTTTGTCATCTCCTTCATAAGGTTCAGCCTCTTGAGATCTGTCCTCCCCACTTTTTCCTATGTCTCCCATGGTCTCCCTCTGCCACAGGTTCCATCCACTTGGAATGTTTGGCACTTCTTTACACAACTGATATCCTCCATACACATCACATGCCTATATGTACCAGCACAGCCTTCTCTCTTGCATACTGCATCTGATTCCTCTTATATCTTGTTTTACTCTTAGCTCATTTGTTCACCATCATTTATGCACACTAACATTATACATCCAGCAGAGTATACTTGCCTCATTTCTTTCAAGCCTTTGCAAATCCCCAACATTCAAGGCCCGTGTCTTGTTACTATACAACACTGCACTTTGTATACAAGCATCATAAAATCTGCCCTTCACTTTGAGAGAGAAGCTAGCCTTCTGTTGCCAGCAGTGGTAGTAGCTCCCTGAACTTTTTCCACCTTGTTCTTACTCTGGCAACTATGCTTTCAGAACACCCGCCTCTACTGTTAATTAGATCACCTAGGTAACAAAAGCTATCAACTGCTTTTAGGGAGCCTTCTGGGCATTCGAAGGACTCTATTTTACATGCTCTCTTACTGCTAACTACTTCTGTGCATCTACCACATACAAAATCTACCTTCTCTGTTAGCCTGCCTGTGATCCCACAACACCTTGTGTGCTCATAATTCACACTGTGTACACTGTATGGAATATCTACGTACTCCTTTTCTGCATATCGATCATGACCACTTCCTACTAATTAAAACTTTAGTGTTTACTAAGTTTACTTTGAGGCCTCTCAATTCTAGGTTTTGCTTCCATGTTTAGAATTTCTTCAACAGATTCAGCTATGAGAAATAGATCATCAACATACAGGAGTTCCCATGGAGCCGATTTTATACTTGTCTGTTATGAGAACTATAATAAGGGACTGAGAACTGAGCTCTGCTAAATTCTTCACTAAACTCATTGCCAATTCCCACCTTGTTGACTACATCTCTGTACATGGCCTGCATGACCCTCACAAGCCATTTATCTATCCCTAGTTTTCTTAGCGACCACTAGACTACAGAGTGTATAACCCTGTCAAAGGCCTTCTCCAGCTCAATGAATGCTAAGTAGAGTTGCTTACTCTTAGCTCACTTCTGTTGTTGGCTCATCGAGAAGAACATATCAATGGTACCCGGATCTGGCATAAACCTGAACTGCATCTCATTTAGGCTAATCCCCTTTCTAATCATCTGTGCTATAACTCTTTTAGTAGACTTTCATAACCTTATCCATCAATTTGATACCTCTGTAGTTGCCTCTCTCTCTAGAGCATCTGCTTTGCCCTTGTAGCAGTTGATGGTGATACTGATATGCCAGTCATTGGATATGATACCTCCCTCTACTACCTGATTGATTATGCGAGTGACAAGTGCACAACCTACTTCACCAGATATTTTCAGCATTTTTGCAACTGTACCTCATAAGTCCAGCTTCCTTCCTAGCCTTCGTTTTCTTAATCATACTTTCTACCACATAGCTGTCAAGTTTAATGCCTGATTCCTCTGTTGGGTCTGCTTGAGGTGGGCCCTCTCTTTCCTATGCATTCTCCTCATCCAACAATCTCTCGTAGTAGCACTTCCATGCCTCTTTCTTTTTGGTGTTAGTGAAAGCAAGTGCACCACTATCATTCCATACACACTACTCCCTAATGATGACTCAATTCTCTCTAGTACACAACTTTGTAATCTAGAACACCTCATGCCTCTTCGTGTGACAGAACATGTGCAAACCTCTTATTTTCAATTTCACTTCTTGCTTAGTATACCTGACATCTAGCATCTCTTCTAGCCACTTGATATTGTTCTCTCCAACCCACTTTCTTCCAGTCTTTCCAAGCATGTCTCTTAGCTTTTATGGCTCTATCTACTGTACCATTCCACCACCATGTCACCTTTCATCTGGCTGGAACCTTGCTCCAGATCTGATCTGTTGCTTGCAGCAGGTTGTCTCTTAGGAAATCCCAATTGTCCTCTATGTTATAAGTCTCTATGTCATCCCCACCTCATCATATGTGTTAACTAGAACATCTCTGAACCCATGTCTGGCACAGGGTCTCTCAGCTTCCATATCTTCCTTTGCCAGATTGTGTATATAATATTATCACGAGAAAGTTTCTCATATTATCACAAGAGGTTTTTCACAGTTAAAATATCTTTGGAATTTATTTAATAAAAAAGGTAAAAGAGATACCAATTTCTGTTCTTTTTTTATGATAAACATCTCAAGGAAACTTAGAGCTGATAAGTTTTATGTTTCAAACATAGAAATAGAGATATTTATGTTAACAGAATCATCTCCCAACAGCTTAGAAACCATATTTATGAAGGTAATTTATCCTAGAGAGTAAGTCAGAGATATTTCGTTTTCTTGGGAGTTGGGTGTGAAGGTAAAAAGAAGGAGAATTCAGTTTCCTAACTATCAGAAATTGGAATGTACAAATAGTTTGTACTAATATGAAAAGCTATCATTGACTCAACAAGGATGAATTCAGCAGCAGTCTAGAATCATAATTACCAAAAGTGAAGTGTCTTGATTGCAAATTTACAGTAATGCTGGTCATAGAAAGCTGTAACATATATAGGCTGTCTGTTTCAGGTAACTGTAGATAAAGAATTTAAACATTACAATAATTATTTGATGTCTAAATTTCTTAAATAAATTATGCCAAAATAATTAATTTCATCGTTCATGTCTCTATAGTCTATACAACATTTCAACAAGTCTATTCTCTGATCTTCTTCAATCACCTTATTCCTATATATTTCTAAGCTGAATTTAAATTCAGAACATTATTTCTAATGAAGGTTATAACACTCTTCATTGTATAGCTCTGTTGTTAAGAGGGAAATACAAATAAAATGTAATATAAAACATACAAAATTAGAGTAATACTATTGAAATATTTAGTTCATCATCATCATTGGGATCGTCATTTTACATCCGTTTTCCATGCTGGCATGGGTTTGATGGGTGATTTTGGCCCGCAATGATTCCAATTGGAGTCACCACTCTCCTAGATGGGTCGGGGGACCACACCTCACTTGTATGTTTCATTTGGCTTGGTTTCTACGACTGGATGCTCTTCCTATTACCAACCACTGTACAGAGTGTACTGAGTGTACTTTATTGTGGGAACAACACTAGAGAGGTTGTCAAGTCCAAGACATGACTAAAGGGCCCTCTCCACCCTATGTTGTTTCCAGTCGATTGCCAAAACACTTTACAGAGTGCACTAGGTATATTTATCATGGCACCAGCACTAGAGAGGGGCATAGTCTCTAGCAGGCTAAATAGTCCTCTCTACTCTACATAGTCTCCATTCTATGGGGGAAAACGTGACTTGAGAGTGTGAATATAAGATAGATTATCTATGAGAGGGTGAGAAAGGGAAGAGTATGAGTATGGGTGAAAATGAGGGAAGCTGAGATTGGAAGAAAGGACTGAGGAGGTGAGTAGAAGGTGAGAGATGTATGAGAGGTTGGACAGTGTGAGTAGAAGACAGGTTATGCATGAGAGGGTAAGGAAGGGGGCACGAGCATGGGTGAAAATGGGGTAAGCTGAGATTGGATGATAGTAGGAGAGGATATAGGATGAGGGATGTATGAGAGGGCAGGAGGGAAGGAAGGAGTAAGAGTATGGGTGTGATGAGAATTTAGTTATTTTATTGAAATATTTGTTAGATTTCTAACTCAAAGAAAAAACTAATCTTTAGCATTTAGATCTCTGAGATAAAGAAATAGATGTAAAATCCTGTTTCTCAATTTCCAAATTAAATTATATCAAGGTTAGAGTTTGGGTGGTTAGGTAAAGCATATAGGTAAAAAAATTTGCATCAGATGATTGTTTGAAAAAAAAAGATTATGATGAGTGGCAGAAGGTAGAGAGTATCTACATCATATAATTTGTTCAAAACCACATTGTGTCTGGGACATAAGTGATGAAGACATTTGAATATGTACAAAGAAGAGGCAGTAGTGGAGTAACTAGTGGGAGGTGTTGTATATTACTCTTATTTCATTTTGTTCAATAATCAGATAATTTAAGCTGTTGTTCTCTTCCCTCTTAACCTGGTTATATGCAGGCTCGTAATTTGACCTGAGAAGTCCTTGATAGTAAGAAGCCAGTATTGTTCACAATAGTGTTTTAGAAATAATCTTATGGACCAAAATGTATTGATGAATATGTGAATTATATTTTTGGGTAACCCTCTTTAAATTATATAAGGGAGCACATTAGCTCTGAGATCAAGGTGCAGTACTATGAATTGCAGCCTTTCTGTTATACCCTTAAGGAAAGCATATCATTCTGCTTGCTCCAATTTACCTGATTGTACAAAAACAGTCTCCACTCCTATCTCATGTCTGAGTAGCTAGCAGTAGAAAGGGAAACCAAATATAAAAACAATTGCTCCAACAAATAAACCAACCCACTGTATTTTGGGTTATATTATACCCTAGAAAAGCAAGCAGAGATGTTTTGTTTTTATGAATGCGGAAGGAACCAATACAATTGATATTTGCCTCAATGTAAATATTTCATTTATCTTATGCAAGATATGTCATTTGATCTAAGTTTGAACTGGTTCCTACTGGGTTTGTGCATTTTGGTTTAAAAGTTGTGCAGATGTTTTCAGTTGTGGCTGTGTAGTAAGATGACAGATGACATGTTTTGTCAGCAGTGAAGAAATGCACAAGAAGCTGAGCATTAAACTGTCTTCATATATTGCATTAATTCTGTGTATCTTGCTGTATTGATTCTTAGTCAACAGTTGCTCTATTGCAGTAATGCACTTTAAGACTGATGCACTTGTCATTCTGCATCATTCTCTCTATCTATATCATGAATATTTCTGATTAGTGTCAATTCACCAAGTCTGTATAGCCAATACAAGTGTCTCATTGCTGAAGGAAAAACTGTGAGAATATGGCTAACCATTAACTTTTGATGCTCTTACAGAAAATCCACTCAAATAAAAATCAATTTTAAAAACAAACAAATCAAATTAAATGATTCATAATATTTATTTAGACAGAAATATCATGTGTAAATCATGTAAAATTTTAATATTTGGTCCATAAAAATATTTATCATACTCTACTGTATAGAATTATACAAAATATATTTTCTGATAATTATATAGGAATCTGTTTTAGGGATGTGAAACTTGGAATGATAATCAACAAAATAAAGTCAGTTTTATATTTGTTTATTGATCTTTAGAGAAATCCTCAGGATTATACTTCTTAGAATGGATGACTGAGAAATTTAGTTGAGGTTAACATTTCTGTCTGTAACTAAAGGCAAGATAAAAATAGAATTTGATAAATAAAATAGATCACAGACAGTGTTATGCAGTTATTAAAAGGTATTGGGTGAATAGCATGGTTGTAAGTATGCACATATACATACATCATCATCATTTTACATCCACTTTCCATTCTGGCATGGATTGGATGAGTGATTTCATCCACAAAACAATATATTTTGCCTTCATGAAGGTTTGTGTAAATTATAGCACTTCAGATATTCCTTCGTACTATATATGTGTGTAAGTGTGTGTGTGTGTGTGTGTGTGTGTTTTCATCTCCAGCAATAGTGTATGCATGTAGGTTTATGTAACATCCCTTATCTATCTATATATATGTATGACGTATGCTTGTGCGTGTGTACATACAGATATAATACATCAGTATGTAACTTGTGAGTGCATGAAGATACATGTGTGAAGAGGGTAGGAATATTTGCATGTCTAGCAGTAGTATGAATATTTTTCTCTATATTTATATGCATCAGTATACAAAAATGATAAAAATTGTATACACAACAACATCCTTCATGAGCTAAGCCATGATAAAGATCCATTGTTGTAATATTTATTTAGCATATACTAGGTTGATACTTGCTCAGAAAGCTTGGCGTAACTAATTTTCAGATAGAGATAAAGTTTATCGTCTTCCATACGTTATATTTGACCTTTTAAGAAACTATATTATTATTATTACTTTTTTGAACTAAATATGAACAGTGCAAGCCAATGGTGGAAGCCTGTATGTGGTCACTTGACTGACTAAAAATATCTCTCTCAATTTACACCCTACCATCTTGAAAAAAGAGGGATACACTGCATAATGTAGTCCTAGATATGCAATGCCCAAGAGAAGGACGAGGTAGTCATGGCTGGAATGACTTTGATCATGGATCTACTCATAGGTGGTGAATTGGCAGAGTTGGTAGAGCATCGGACTGAATGCCTTGCAGTATTCGTTCTGGCTCATTGCACTCTGAGTTCAAATCTCGCTGAGGTCAACTTTGCTTGTCATCTTTTCAGGGTAGATAAATAAAGTACCAGTCTTTGGAGATGGACTGGTGGAATCATCAGAGCATCAGATAGGATGCTTTGCTGTATTTGTTCCAGCTCTTTGCGTTCTGAGTTCAAATCCTGCCATGGCCTACTTGGGTGGTAGACTTAATCCATCGCCAGGTTTAACACAGCCACCTGGCACCTTGAGTACCTGTAGTGGAATCCACTCTGTTGCAAGCATTCGGACCAGGTCTCTGGTCTGAGGATACCTTCCTCCCCCACTCCCACTAGTCGCAGAGGCCTTGAAAAATGGTGATGGGCACTGCTTTCTCTCCTGACTAACAGATTTTTTTTTTTAAAATCAGAGCTGACTTAGGGCTAAACAACAACAAATATGAAGAATTCTCTCCTTTGGTGCTGAGGGTTTGCACACTTAATGCATATTGAGCCCCAAATCTAATTTGTTAAAATGTGCTTAGCAAAAAATATATACCAATGCCAACATACTGGAAGAAGTTGGAACCATCTGTCATCTGATGAATCACATCAAGAGCAGACACTGACCTATTTTAGGCTCTTTTGCAGCACTGATGAGCAGCACTGATGAGCAGCACTGATGAGCAGCACTGATGAGCAGCACTGATGAGCAGCACTGATGAGCAGCACTTAAATATCTATCATCATTTTTTATGTCTGCTTTTCCATGCCGGTTGTGGTTGGACAAGATTTTTGTTTTTTGAGGCAGTATTCTATGGCCGGATACCCTTCCTGATGCAAACCCTTACTTATTTTTTTAAGTATGGGACTTATTCCACTGATCTTTATCCATCAAACTGCTAAACTGTGGAGCCTATTGCTTATGTGGGACATACACAAACAACACCGGTTACTTAAGTGATGTCAACATGAAAGACATATGCGGAAACAAACATGCACAAATGCACATACAAACACACACACACATATATATGCGACAGGCTTCCACACAGTTTCCATCCACCAAATTTCACTCACAAGGCATTGGTCAACCTGAGGCGATGGTAGAAGACACTTGACTAAGGTGCCATGCAGTGGGACCAAAACCATCTGGTTGTGAAGCAAACTTCTTAACCACACACCCATGTCTGTGCCTATTATATATATATATACATATATATATATATGTATATATATATATACTGGGTTTTTGATCGGATGATCATTGTAGCCCACAGAATTGGAAGAACTCAATATTAGAAGAGTAGTTTATAATTAAGTTTATTCAGGATCTTACACTATTGCAACGATGTTTCTACAAAGCAGATATTCGCTAAGCATCTTCGGAGAAAGACGTCTGAAGACACTTAGCGGATATCCGCTTTGCAGAAACATCATTGCAATGGTGTAAGATCCTGAATAAACTTAATTATAATACTGCCTCAAGAAATCTCCGTCCAACCCATGCTAGCATGGAAACATGGACGTAAAACAATGATGATGATGATATATATATATTGTCCAAAGTGAATAACAACAACAAGAAAAACTTGCACACAGTAAATAGACAACATATCCCGATGAACATTACTAAACAGTCCTTCCAAACAGCACAGTGGTACAACAGATTAGCTGTTGTCCTGTAAGCACCAGAGTAGCATACATGCATCAATGGAGAGTTGGGTGGAAAAAGAAACTAACTCCACTTAAGGACTCAAGTACAGTTCTCAATTATTTTTTTTTTGTAGTGGTGGTAGTAGGAAGGGTGGAAGTGATTGTAAGCTGACTACTTTTTCAATGATTCTTCACTTTTAACCCTCTCTCACTCACACACACACACACACACACACACACACACACACACACACACACACACACACACACACACACACAC
>JAOPJM010001291.1:40906443-40918270 GCA_027124095.1 Muusoctopus leioderma
GTTTCATTCCTATATTATAAATCAGTAAAAAATATTTACTGATTGTGTGCTGGGCTTGCCGAGCCAGAATTAAGTAATTATAACTGTGGAATCTGGTCCAAATTCTTGGAACAGAATGAATACCGCTAAAAGGACCCAAGAATCAGGTGGTTGAGTTCAACCGGGTGGCGTGTTAGATGGTAAAGTGAAACAGATCACAGATTAGGTTTGCTTGGAGCTTACCACCACTTTACACCGGTCGTACAAAACCCACATGATTGTATGTTATATACAGAAGTGGTGATTTGGTGCTACATGATTAAAAGAAAATGAGGAAGAAATTAAGGAATATATAAAATGTGTTGAAATCTTTTAAAACTATTATAGAAGGAAACTCATGTAAGAAATATAGTCAGTATAGTCAAAGTTAATACTTTCTGGAATCACAAGGATACATTGGGCTGGTGTTAAGCCCCTGCTTCTGAAACAACAAGCTGATGAGAGACAAATCTCCACTATTTGGACGCTATGACTGCCACCTACTCTCCCTCCAGCCGAGACAATAAACAATTAAGGATTTTGTGCAGATTCGCAATCAAACACTTGTAGCATATTTGAACTCACAACCCATAAACGACTGCCGATACCTTATCCGCTTGAAGGATACAGCAAGTTAAATATTAAAAAAATGAAGAGATATTTGTGTAGGGGTAGAGGTTAACTTCCAACATATTCAACTTAACGTTCTGAGAAAATCTCAGTGGTATGAAATATAAACGGAAGACACGACAAACGTTTTTGGACAATAACAATAACTTCCAACGAGGGTGCCTCTACACGGTGGATCAACCTACTAGAAATAGCAGCCAAATTCCCTCAAATCATACTCTACAGTTTTAAAAAAGAAGTACGCATTGGATAATGTGGTGATGAGTGCACTGTGCATAGGAAAAAAATGTTGATGGCTATGGCTGGAACGCATCTGATCATAGGCCTGCTCGATCATGGTTGACCTGGGGCTACAAAACAGCTTCTTTCAATAAGATAAAAGATTAGGCCCATATAAAGTATCTCAGTTTATTGATGGTAATCTATAATATTATTCTGCTTGTCACGACATATGTTCGAGCGTTACGCTTTTAACAAACTTGACTGTGGAACGAAATCGATGACATAATGAAGCAAGTTCGAGTGTTACGCTTTAAACAACCTTAACTACAGAACGAAATCGAAGACAATCGAAATCTTTAACATAATGAAACAATATTACGAAGATCTATAAATTATGCATCAAAATAGAAATAAGAACATTTATAAAACGTAGGATTTCCACAGTTTCCGCTAGTTATTATTATTAACAAAAACACGAGGAAAGAGAAATCCGAATCCGATGGATATTGAACTCCGAAAAGTGCATTAGTGAAGTGTATCCCACAAAATAGGGTACTGAAATGGATATCACAAAATGGGGTTAATTAAGTCTGTACACAAAGTAGGGATATCACGATGTTGGGTACTGAAGTATATACCATACTACCAAGCGGAGTAATGAAGTGTACACCACAAAGTTAGGTACTGATTGCTTACCACAGAATGGGGTAATGAAGTTGATACCACAAAGCAAATAACTTGGCTCACTATAAACTGCGTTCATCAGAACAATAAATAAATAATCTGTTTCGTTTTCTTTGAATATGCTTAGCCACCACACAATGTATGTGTCTATTGATTCTATAAGTTCTCTTCTATAGACTATTTGGTAATGCATCAACCGATTCACTGGTTGAATCTATATTCTATAAATGAGGAAAAAATATTTTTCTCCTTAGCATAAAGACTTTTTAGTAGGACTGAGGGGAGGGCAGTCAACTAAATCAATTTCTCTTTATGAGTTACTGATATTTATTTTATAGATTTCAGAGAGATAAAAGGCAAAGTCAATGCCAACAGAATTTAACCTAGAAACATGAGTCACCAAGCTACTATAAAGTAAAAAGGCCCAAATATCTATTGTCTGAAGTTAATCTCCCCGCCCTGAAAAATATGAATGTAACGATCCGCAACTATTATATCCTCTATAAAATAACTTTCAAAATTAGAGGGTAAATACGAAATGTTAGCATTGTATTAAATGAACATAACAAAAAGGTAATAGTATACATATGAATGCACATACATACATACATTCACATACGCATACATAAAAAGGGACACACATTTATTATCCCATGCATAAGTGCGATAGAGTTAATCCCCCTTTTCGGTCAGGTAAGGTTCACCGGAAGATTACATGACCTACTTTTGGCTTCTAAGGTAAATCTTCGAACACCTTATAAAAAGGAGACGTTCTCACTAGCTAAGCAGTTAGTCAATTTCTCGCTTCCGACTGATTCGTTTCGTGCCTCTTCAAAATATTGTGATGTCAGCAAGCCACCAAATACACTACACAACAAAATATCGTTGCACGAACACAATTACTTCCTCTTTCAACGAAAGTAGCAGCATACACACACACACAAACATACATCTCTTGTGAACGTTACATGTACGATCCCCTTTCCATCATCTATATCATTGACAGGCAAATCTCTTTGTCGGACTACTAAAATTCTATGACAATTTCGGCAACTCGCCGTAGTTGTCTAACTTTATGTAGGAAATAAATAAATGCTGTTTGTTATATCGTAACACTTCGTCACTTGATTTCCTTGTTTTTGTTTACGTCACTGACGATCGAATCTACGACACTCCACTCACAGCACGCACCTAAACCCTACATATCCATCAACGGATGATAAGCACTATTCACCTCAGCGGAGAGAAAATGGGAATTGTAACGTTCATGCCTTTCACAGGGTCAATAATAGAGTACGTAAAATAGCTGAAATATCCCGGTAAAACGAATCTTTGACCCAGGTTCGCCAGGCACTCTACGGCACTCTCCACTAAACATCCGCAGTGCCGATATATATATCTACAAAATAAACGAAAGCAATCTTTTTTAGGAAAAGAAAATCTCTTTCTTAATTATTTAAAGGCAAATATCAATATGATATCCAAGAACAATAGACGTCTCAACTAGAAAATTCACGAAATACACAAAATTACAAAGGAAAACTTTTCTAACCACTGAAGAAAGAAAATAAGAAGTGATTTATTAGGTTGTTGCATAATTTCTGTTGCATTTCGTGTATATATCTTAGAAGCGCAATGAATTATTTTTACATTTAATTACTGAATTTTATCCAAAAATACGACAGAAATTATGCAGCAGCCTGATAGTTTAACCTTAGTCACGTCATATTGAATGGTAGTAAGAGGGTGATTGCAACCATAAACACTATTAATATATGCTAAACGAAGGGGGAGGGGGGGGGGCGTGGATAGGCAAAATCGGCAGAGCGACGACAAAATGCTTTGTGGTATTTAGTTGAGTCCTTGGATCTATCGGAAAAGATCCGAGTCCTTTAACATTCAGGAGTTCAAATTCCGGCCGAGTCGATAAAATCTGTACCATCCAAGTACTGGGGTCGATTTAATCAAATAAACCCCTGCCCCAAAATGTGTGCTATATATGCTAAAGGAGACATGTAGGCATTATTCTATGTTTTATCATTAAACCAATTAGACTTATTTTTCGACTACACCTTTTTAAGGTCAAACTAAAATAAACTCAAAGCAAATTTAAATAAACTTGAAGGAAATTAAATCTTTAAAAAAAAATTAAATAATGGTATCAAACCATATATCCGATACCTTTATCTGACGAGTAATAAATTAAAGTGTAATTTTGACTGGGAACACTTCTTGAACAAATATCAAAATATCTTTCAAGAGTTTATGGGAATCATTTGTTTTAGAAAGTGAAATGTAGCTTATTTATTCATATTTGTAAAATCTGAATGATTTTTATTTGTAAGTATTTAATTTATTATTTGTTAGATAAACGCATTGGATATATGGTTTGATGACATTATTTAATTAGATAAAAAGGAGGTAATCTTTCATTTTAAATATCCTGAAAGTGAAAGCTTATTTTGGAATTGTTTATGTATTGAAGAAATATATATATATATTGAAGAAATATATATATATATAACTATAGTTAAATATGTGCATATATATAACTACATATATACATATATAAATATGTGTCTGTATGTGTGTGTGTGTGTGTGTGTAGTACATATATAGTAAATTATGTATGAGACTGACTGCATATATCTGTGTACACAAAACCAAACCAACATACGAGAGTTATAGCTAATTATATAATTACATAGTGTACGTGCTAATAATAAATACTTGTGTATATAGTTATACAAAGACACATACATCCACCCACACATATATATATAAATATATATATCTATATCAATATATATATATATATATATATATATATATGATGATGATGATGATATGTATAGATATATATATATATACATTCGTGTGTATATATGTATGTGTGGAAACAAAAAGGAGTGATGAAAAGAATGGAAAATTTACCATAAATATATATATATATATATATAAAGGTAAAGTCCAACGTAATCCAGGATGGTAGAAGAATTGTAAAAATCCAGGTATCTTCCAAGTATTTAGGTACTCCAAATATTCCAAGGGTTGTTACAATGGTAGGATAACATGGGAGGTCCGTGTGAGCATGTGATGGGTAGAAAACGAAACAAACGCATAAAAACAACAACAAGAAGAGGTAGATTTTACAATCAAAGTTATTAGTTTGACGCTCGTGGAAATGGAAAGTGTTAATTATAAGCAAAGTTAATCGAGCTTAGCTCCATTAACTTCCTCGACATCTCCGTCCCCATTGACCACCTCAACCATACCCTCATCACCACCGCCTTCCACAAACCGACCGACTCCCACTCTTACCTCGACTTCTCCTCCTCCCACCCCACCCACACCAAGCACACCATCCCCTACTCCCAATTCCTCTGGCTCCACCGTGCAGCCATGACCACGACTTCAAGATCCAGTCCCTACATATGGTCTGTCTCTTCATTCGATGAGGATATTCTACAACCCTAGTCCATGCTGCCCTCACCCACACCCGCCAAGTTGACCGCACTTCTGCCCTCATCCCTCACACCTGCCCTACTCCCAACAGCATCCCATTTCCCCTCACCTACCATCCCTCCACTCTACCCCTCCGCCGCAAGATCTTCCATGGCTTCCGCCTCCTCCATCCGACCCTACCACACTCCACCTCTTCCCTAACCCACCTCTCCCCTCATTCAAATGTTCCCACAACCTGCGTGACCTACTAGTCCGCAGCTCTCTCCCCTCCCAGTCCACCCCAATCCATCCCTTGTTCCCGGCCCTGCTACCACACCTGTCCATTCCTCACCAATACCACCTCCCTCACCGGGCCCAACCACCACATCTCCGACTCCTTTACCTGCACTTCTACCAGCGTGGTATATTGCCTTAAATGCTCTCTCTGCAACGCCTTGTACATTGGAAAAACTGGGCGTCACTGGGCCGACCGATTCACAGAACATCTCCACGATATCCTAATTGGAAATCCAACATCCGTCGCATGCCATTTCTGCTCCATGGACCATACATCACACCATGTATCTGTGTCCGGCTTGGCTTTGCACACTGGTTCCACACAGTCCAGGGTTCAGCGTGAGCAGCGGCTTATATTCGCTCTTCAAACCTTTACCCCGTTCAGCCTCAATTCACAATCTCTCCCCCCTCTAACACCCCTCCCATATCCCCACACACACATATCCCACACACATTCATGTATACACATACAATCCCAACAGAGCCACCAGTTATTTTTTCCTGATACCCACACACACACACACAACACACACACATATCCACATACACATACACACACCAAGGTATTTTTCCTGATACCCACACACACAACACATGCACACAACTTGCACATACACACATCCACATATACATACACACACAACACATGCGCACACACACACACACAACACATGCACACACACACACACACACAAACACAAAACCCTAACAGATGTTTTTACTCACATACACACACACAATATAACACACACACATGTACACACACCACAAAACCCAAACAGATTTTTTTACTCACATACACACACACACACATGTACATACACTACCTTTATGCTACACACACACACTCACCTTATTATATAACGTCCACACATACACAAATATACACACACAAGGCACCACGCACTCACACACACACACATACATACATATATACATACACACATGGCTGTGTGGTTAAGAAGTTTGCTTCGTAACCATTTTGTTTCAGGTTCAGTCCCACTGTGTGACACCTTGGGTAAGTGTCTTCTACTATAGCCTCAGGCTGACCAAAGCCTTGTGAGTGGAATTGGTAGACAGACACTGTATGAAGCCCGTTGTATATATATATATATATATGTATGTATGTATGTGTGTGCATGTGCTTGTCATCGCTTGTCACCGTTTATCTCTGAAATCGACTGGTGACAGGAAGGGCATTTGACTGTAAAATGCTGCCTCAAGAAATCTCCATCCAACCCAGCATGGAAAAACGGATGTAAAAACGATGATGATGATGATGATCACACAGACACACAAACAAACAACACAACACTTACCGAATCACATACACAAGAACACAATACCACTTTTCTACACTAAACACAATTACTGTATCCCCCTTTCCCACACATGTAAACAAGAGCCATGATCACACACACCCATACAACTACACATTCCACCATTTGCTCTTTTGTCTCCTACCAGCATTTTCAGCCTACACACCACTTCCGGTCATTTCTATTTACACTACTCGCCATCATGTAAGTTCTCCCACGTGCGACATTTCGCCAGACTTTCTCTCATTTTTCCTCTTATTTTTCTTCTTTTCCGTTCTCCACTCACATCCCATCTCTGTCTATCCGAAGAAGGACTATGTCCGAAACATTATAATTAACTCTTTCCATTTCCACGAGTGTCAAACTAATAACTTTGATCGTAAAATCTACCTCGTCTTGTTGTTGTTTTATGCATTTGTTTCGTTTTCTATATATATATATATATATTCTTCAATATATATGTGTATTCTTCAATGCATAAACAATTCCAAAATAACTTTCACTTTCAGGATACTTAAAACGAAAAATTACCAAAAAGAGATTTAATTTGCTTCAAGATTGTTTTAATTTGAACTTAAAAAGGTGTAGTTTCTTCATGGTCTCTTGAAACTATTGAATAGCAACAATATCTAATGTTAATTCAGTTTTCCTCCAGAAATCCTTTACAGAAATATAAACTTAATATGTAAACCTTTCCCCATAATCCTTTAACTTTGTTGACATTAACAACAAAACAACTTCCCTGAATTAAGAATGTGTTATTTGTTGCTACAAATAGTTGTTACTGTTACTACTTCAATCTTTGATATGCACTATTTTGTACTAATTTCAGACGACACTGTTTCTAATAATACATCTGACACTTGCTCCAATAATGACAGCTGCTCTGTAACTAAATCATGGGGCCAGTGGAACTGGTGGCATAAAGGTGAATCTTTCATCCTCTTTCACTTTATTTACAGCAATATGAAAAGACAAATAAAATCACTGATTAGAATATAAATAACTACAAAGTAATTTAACACTTATTTATTAAAAAAATATATATTAAAAGATTTAATATATTTAATTTTCTTACCTTCAGTTCTTATTCAGCTTGAGGTTTGTATTATGATAAAAATAAATCCAGAACCATTCAGAATTTATTCTTTTACCTAACAATAATGTACTATTCATAGCTGAATTATATCATTAACCAAAATAATACAAATCTCTACTTACCCAGCTCTACTTACTCGTTTTGTTCATTAAAAATGTGTCTATAAACTGTGAAATCTATCTTCCCTTCTGGTTTGATAGTTAAAAGCCAATATAAATGATATTAAATTCTGTGTAAAGCAAGATGGGTATGTGTATTTTAAAGATGTAGAAAGTGTTTATTTGTTTTTAAACTGTAGGTAACTTCAAGAAAAAGCATTTACAGGAGATATACAGCTTTTGAGAATAATTTTGCATGCTTTTTTGTAAGAAATCTTGGTATAAATATATTGTAACATATATATGCTGTTCTCTTGTAGCAACTGAGCTGATAGAAATCAGTTCTGTTTTTAAGAAGTGGACTGTATTTAGCAGTAGGGAGAAGAATTTATCAATCAAGTAGATGTCTGAATGAGAGTGCTAACAATAAAATACCCCCTTCTATGTTCAGTTTACACTTTATGAATTTCCTATACTGGGGCTTTGTTTATTAGGACTGTAATAGGAGCTTGTGGAGTTAGATCTAAAGAATTTGTTAGCTGTGAAACAGAAGTTGGTTAAATCAATGCAGTAGATAATGACAGATATTCAGTAATGAGAAGAAAATTGGAATGATAATAGAATTTTATAGAACACTTGAATAGGTTGAGAGATTCAGAAATCACTTCCTAAACAAACTGAACTGAAGCAGTCATTGAAGAAACGCCCAATCCATGTTATCCATTCAAATTATATTTAATTAATAGAAATGTTTGGTCAAAAGCTTATCATTTGAACTTCTCTGTTTTTTTCAAAATGTTCTAGAGGGAAATGTCAGAGGCATTTAAGTATCTATATAAACAGCTCACCAGTCAACCTTGCATTTCAGAAGTCATTTATAAGGGAGCTAAAAATTGATCATTGGTAAATATGTATCAACTTAGAAATTTGACTAAACATCTGAGTGTTCTCTACAAGATTATGCAATCTCATTTATTGCATGTACCAGCATATCTATAATTCTCATCTCATACTGAAGTTAAAAACTCTCTAATATTTTTGCCTTCGTCTTCTGTATAATTATCTATTTTGTCAATTCAATCTATAGTAAATTCAATTGCTAATAAACAATTTCAATCTTCCTTCAGATTTAAAAATTTAGAGCTCATATAACTTGAAATTCCATATATGTAAACAGGTTTAGTACTGCTATGACAGAATTTCTGGGTACTTCTAAGCTAAAAGCGATATAGCTTAATTCTTTCTTCATAGAATTCCATCTAAAACTAGAGACTAGTACAGACTAAATAAAAATATTTTAAAATTATCGCTAAGGAATCATGAGGTGTAGGTGTTATTAAATTCAATATATGTAAAATAAATTAGTCTAGGTGTTGAAGAATTTCTGGATTAAAAGTTCAAGATACAAAAAAAAACAAAAGTGCAAATTTAGTAGTCAGAATATCATCCATTTACAGAGATGGCACATCAATAATTGCACTGTGAATGAGTCACGAGCTTTTCTGTTTACATGTGAATGCATGATAGAATAATAACAAGACTACATATATCAAATTCAGTAATTCATTAAAGAAAAGAGGTAGAATCTAAGAAACTAGTGATCTGCATCAGCCTGCCTGAAATAACATCACACAAACTTGACTTCATCATTTTCTGTCCGTTTTACTCATCTTAGTTGGATGGGTCTTAAAGTGCACTACCAGCAAAATGGTGTCCACAATAAAGACTTCATGGAGACAAATATCATGCCATATTTTACAGTCCTTTGTCATCTCCTTTTATGAGGTTTAGCCTCTTGAGATAAGCCTTCACCACTTCTTCCCATGTCTTCTTTGGTCTTCTTCCACAAATTCCTTCCACCTGGATCACTTAACACTTTTTACCCATCTGTCATCCTCCATATGCATCACATGTCTGTACTAGCATAGTCTCCTCCCTTGCACACTGCAGCTGATTCCTCTTATATCCAGTTTTTCTCTCAGCTCATTTGTGCTCTATCATTCATGCACACTAACATTATACATCCAGCAGAGTATGCTCACCTTATTTATTTCCAGTCTTTGTACATCCTCTGCATTTAATGCCCATTTTTCACTTCCATGCAATTTCACACTATGCACACAAGATTCATACAGTCTTCCCTTCACTCGAGAGAATCTTGTTGCTGCCAGCAGAAGTAATAGCTCCTTGAACTTTTTCCACCCCATTCTAATTCTGGCTACTATGCTTTCGGAACAACCACCTGTACTGCTAACTAGGTCATAACAGAAGCTATCAACTACTTTTAGGGAGCCTTCTGTGTATTTGAAAGAATTTATTTCACAGATGCTCTTATGCTAACTACTCTTTTATGTCTGCTACATATGAAGACTGCCTTCCCTGCCAACCTGCCTGTGATCCCACTGCATACCTTGTGCATCCTTAGTTTACGTTAGGTATACCATATGTAATTCTCACTTCTTTTTTGCATATCAAGCATGGCTACTGCCCAGATGAAAGTAGAGTCCTGTCTGCTTTTCATGGGAGATTAGCAGCTGTCCATGCATGCAAATCTCCTTTCTCCATGCCACTGATGTTATCCAAGGGAAAGGCAAGGCTGATACTGCTTGACACCAATGTTGTCACAGGCATTGCCATCAGAACTCAGAGCCAGAAGATATACTAACAGACATCCTGTCCAATGCTCAAATATCACAAGGCATGTTCTAATGACTCTACCAACTTGCCAACTGCATAACATTAACAGCCTTATATTAATTTAACATTAGCATCCTTAAAAATCAACATTACGGAAAATAAATCTAGTAAAAGCAGCTCGAATAATGATAAAGAAGTTTTCAACCTAAAAACAATTTCCCCAGGTTAAGCCTTTTTCTTTGCCTTTGTAGCAGTTGATGATGATACTATCATGCCAGTCATTGGGTATGACACTTCCTTGTACTACCTGACTGAATATGCAAGTGACTAGCACATGCCCTACTTAGCCAGATATTTTCGGCATTTCAGTAACCATCCTTGATGGTCAAGCTGCTTTCCCTCCCTTCAAATCCTTAATTGCATTTTTAACTGTATGGCTGTCAACTTCAAAAAATAATTGGTCCCTCTGTTGGGTTCACTTGTGATCGACCCTTTCTCCCTCATACATTCTCCATGTTCAGCAACCTCTCGTAGTAACATTTCTATGCTTCTTTCTTCTTGGCATCAGTAATGACAAGTACGCTGCTATCATTCCGAACACACTTTTCCCCAACAATGTCTTGATTCTTCATACTGACACATTGTCTTCAAGGCCGGATTTAGTCATAAGCAAAACAAGCTACAGCTTAGGGCCTCAAAATAATTAAAAGGCATATGTTTTCAATTTTTGTGAGACCTTCTGGTGTAATTTTTTATCAAGGGGCCTCAAAGCTTTATATAGCTTAAGGCCTCACCAAGTCTAAATCCAGCACTGATTGTCTTGTAATCCAGAATACCCCCACCCCACACCTTTTCAGGGTTAAATTAAAATAAACTCGAAGTAAATTATAACAATCTCGAAGCAAATTAAAATAACCTCAAAACAAATTTGCTTTGAGTTTATTTCAATTTGACCCTGAAAAGGTGTTGTACTTCTTTGAACATACGTCTGACTTCAGCTTCCATACATTCCTTCTTCAGCACTTTTTTTTTATTTTCTTTGGAACCTGTTTATAAAGTACAATACTGTATTCATCTTAGACCTTTAACCTAGAAATTCTTCTACAATAAAACTAATAATGTTTCATAATTCACATGCTGTGTAATTTTCTATTGACACTGTCTTTTGACAGATTAAAATGGATACTGAGAATAAGTGTAATGCTCATTTAATTATATTTAAAACCTCTGCAATTACAATAATGTCTTTTGTATCAGATTAAATGATACCTCATCACTTTATTTTACCATAGAATGTCTATTGGTTATCATGCAGTATAGTGTCGCGAACGTAAATTGACGTAACCCATTTTGTAAACGGAAGTGACGTGACGTCACTA
>JAOPJM010001291.1:40948361-40958996 GCA_027124095.1 Muusoctopus leioderma
ATAAATAAAAAAGTTATAGCTGTTTTACAAAACCAGTCTAAATTCTTGATAATTTTAGAATTTAATTGAAACAGTTATAAATATAGTAACGAAAGGGTTCAATTAGAGTACAGTTTAGTTTTGATAAATCTTCAAACGAACAAATTTCATTTCTCTTTTTCATAACAAATGGTCTATTTTATTGGTAACTAAGGTGAGCTCAATCAGATAATAACTACATAATCTTTGATCGAAGTATGCCATTTAGTGTTTCACATTTTCTTTTTACATATATATATATATAAGATCAGTTTCTCTTCCACATTGTTTAACACCAATGCTTCCATGATGGCAGAAAGCATACAGGTTTGTTATAGAGTATTTCTCCATATCTTTTGATCCTGAGTCATCTTATCTTATATTCGACATCCTTTCATTATCAACTATACAATATTCATTTTCCAATTATCTGTCTTTAGTCATCTATTCATTTGCATCCCATTTCCATACCAGCACAGTCATCTTTCCTGTAGACATCAGTTGACAGTCTTAATTCCCAGCTTATTTGTACTCCACCTATTATGCACATTGACATTACACATCCAACAGAACATGCTTGCAGCATTTATCTTCAGCTTTCATAGATCAACATTCAATGCCCATGTCTCTTTGCCATGCAGCATCATGCATTTTAATGCATGTTTCACAGAGTGTGCCTTTCACATGGTGAAAAACATGCATCCTTTGATGCCAACAGACAAAACACCTACCTAAACTTTCACTCTTTCCTTAATCTAGCTTCACTACAGCCACCCTTTGGAATTAATTAGATCACCTAAATAATAATTATCAACTATATTTAGTGAAACATCTGGGTAACATGGACCTGATTTAATCTAACCATTTCCTCCAAACTACTTTGTTTTACAAACAAAAAGGTACCTTCCACTGTCAGTTCACTATACTTTACACCTTGTATGTATTATCGATTGAAACTGCACTAAAAGTGAGATAAAGACTATAATCAATTGGATTCCTTCTAAGATTCCAATCATATGAAAAAGTGATCAATTTTTTAGAAGCTCCATTTCCTTTGTGTACATATAAATCTAATTTTACAGAATAAATATACAATCAATTGAATTGTATCAGTATATTACTGATAAGTATTTTATTAATCCCAAAGGGATGAAAAACAGAGCTGATCCCTGAGGTAGTTGAATTCTACCAAAATAGAAATAGACAGGACGAAAGCATCTTTATAATCCATGGCACTTCAGTTTGACTATTGGACATCAAACATCAGAACCTTATGAGGAAACAAAGAGAGAATCTGCTTTTTAAAACTATCACAAAATACTGTGGCTATGAAATTTCAGTGTTAAAGAGTTCAGACTTTGCTGCAGACATTTTATGTTGTACTTCTAAGCAAAATACATGCCTGCCTAGCCGACAGCAGGTACCATTCCTACTTCAATGGTGAAGTTGGTTTGCAAAAAACCTCGAATTTACTAGCATGCAAAAATAAATCAATAAAATGTTTACTTTCACTAATCGATTATATCCTTGGATATAATCGGGGGGAAATTTGATTTTAAATGTTTAATTAGATTCAATTAAAAGGATAAAAGAGATGGAGATAGTGAAACAGTAGAGCACCAGACTAAATGCTTTACAGTTTTTACATTCATATCTCAGGTCCAAGTTCAAAACCCAGAGGTTCACATTGTATTTCCTCCCTCTGGGATCAATAAAAATAAGCATCTATATACAAGATTCAATTTAATCAAATATACTAATTTGTCCTATGAAGTAGAGCTAAAAAGTTGTAAACTAATCATTTACTAATGAATATTGTTGGTAACTAATTTCTTGATTTGATTGATTGTTTATAATCATTGATTATAATCATTATTACATTATTTGTATAATGCATAAAGGCATGGCTATGTGGTTAAAAAGTTTGCTTCGTAACCACGTTGTTCTGGGATCTATCCCACTGCATGGCACCTTGGGCAAGTGTCTTCTATTATAGCCTCAGGCTGACCAATGCCTTGCAAGTGAAATTGGTAGACAGAAACTAAGAGAAGCCATTTGACACCATTTATCACTTATGCAGCCAGTGACATTTGTTTAACATTCTCCACAAAACAATATGTCCAGGCCCTTGATGGTATAATTCCCATTCTTAAAACAATAAGTACGATTGGTGACAGAAAGGGCATCTGGCCATAAAATACTGCCTCAAAAAATCTCCATCCAACCCATGCCAGCATGGAAACATGGATGTAAAAATGATGAACCAACATTGTTAAATTTGTTTGAAAGATCAAAGCTTTTGTATTTGTAAAACCAAAGTAAACAAAACTGTACTAACTTCTTCAGATAACTTTTTCTTGGCTTTTTCCAGTCGTGCAATCTGTTCCTGAAGATCAGCAATCTGTTGCCGCAACTGTTCTATAAGTCTCAGAGCCTTTTTAAGTTCTTCTTCAGCAGAATCTCGATTACTCTCAGCTTCTTCAGTTTTTTTCTTCAGTTCTACCATCTGGAAAGAAAAATAATGTTAAGCATTATACATGTATAATTACACTATAATGAAAAAAGTATTGACAACTTGGTAGATATCCAACATAGACAATGACATTTGACAAGATTATCAACTGATTTAAAAAAAAAAAAAAAAAAAACACTGAGCAAACTATTTCATATCATCATAAATATATATAAATGCATATTACAAAAGGAAGATACATCAAACATTAAGTGGGGAAACATAAATTGCAAAATTTTATACAAATTTTCTAACACTCCAATTTAAATTGAATATAAAACAAAAGACTGGGAAATAGTAACAACATACTTGAACTTGGTTCTTTTCCAGTTGTTTTTGGATTAAGTTTCTATTTTCTTCTTCCTCTTCTAATTTATCTCTAATAGAATCTCTCTCATCAGTCGCATTACGCAAGTCCATTAAAGCTTGCATTTTAAGACGACTTTCTTCATCAAGCCCTTCCTGTGAAAGAAATATTGAATATTCTTTATTATCATGAAATAGAAACATTTTTACATTGAAATAGTGTAATCTTTATTGATATCAATCAAAATATGCTAATTTCAGATAGACAAAACAAAAAAGAAAGAAACTGCACTTATGAAATTAATACACCATAATACTAGATATTTGTAGAGGCTAATCAGTTAGTTACACCATATATCCTTGACTCTTTAGATAAACTTACCTATAGAGATGTGTTCTTGAGTGAAGTGGATCTTTATTGAAACAAATGTCTTATTTGGATCTAATCAATTAGAAACCATGTTCAGTAGCAGGAAAATTATAATGAAATATATCTAATTGCAGTTCTAACAAATGAGTACGTTAAAACTGCAATAACCGTTTAAAATTACAGCTTACTAGTTAGTAATAGATTGTTGCTGTTTTTCAAGCAACATTTGTACAATATCTCCATCACCTATTCTACCAGTTATAACATTGACTATCCAATTCAACTAGAAACTAATTAAAAAGCGACAAAGCAATATATATGGAGAAAATTGAAAAGTGGAACTTCTAAACTACTAAAATTGCTTACCTAAAAAATAAAAGATGTGAATATTTTTCAAAATTAATTAAGAACATAAGACTCAGAAAATTAAAAACAATATTTTTCAACAGTACCTTGGTAGTTGAAAGATCAGCCTGAAGATTGCCGACTTTACGATTCAGTTCCAGCATGGAAGAATCACATTCTTCAAGTGAAGACATTGCCTGTTCATATTCAGTCTATAAAGACAAATAAAATTCTGTTAGTAATTCTTTAATAGAAAAAAAAAAAATATTGATATCATCTGATCAATAGATAGACAGATCACAGTGTAGAATATCTGAAGAACAGATAGACAGATCACAGCATAGAATATCTGAAGAACGGATAGACAGATCACAGTGTAGAATGTCTGAAAAACAAAGAGACAGACCAGTGTAGAAAGACTTGATTGTAGCTTGCATGTGGTAAAAGTCTTGATCCGACAGATTTTTTTTCAAAGCAGATCCATCTAATCATGTTGAATGTTAAGATGGCATATTTTTTATTATAGACTTTTTATTTTACTTCAAAATATGTCAATCTCTTGTCGCTCCAATTTTTTTTCTCTTATTTCCTCATATCCATTTTTCCATTGTAGCATAGATGGAATACTTTTTACTGTTATTTAGTTAGAACAATTGTTTTTATGCATAGATCACCATTATACTGCTAAACATTCAGCCTAAAAGTAAAAGTAGTAACTATCAACAGCCTGAGTAATGTGCTTTGTCCCAATGTCTAGGATATGATTTGAACAAATGGACGTTAGTCAACCTTGAACTTAATTATCATGCTAGATACTGTGTGAAGAGCAATATTTACCTGCATCTTTGACAACTTTTCAGATAAATCATTTTTGGAACTTTCAACATCGACGAGTTTCATGCTTTGTTCTTGCAGGTGAGATTCAATTTGCTTTCGTTTTCTCTCAGACTCTTGCTTTGCTTGTTGCATTTGTTTTAAGTCATTAGCAAGGTCAGCATTTTCAGCCTGCAAGGATTCTTTTATTTTATCCAAACCGGTTTTTCCCTGAAACAATAGAATATATTATTAGTAAAATAAGCAAATTTTTTTTATTAACTTTACAAAATATAATTTAAAGATATAAGGATTGTTAATAATACTTAAACTATTTTACTTTAAGGTTAATCTTTCATCAATCATTTATCCCCTATTCTATTCCCAGTATTGGCGGCTGTGGAAGTCCCACCCCCCCCCCCCCCCCCTGCATGTACCACCCTCTTCAGTAGTGTCCAGGATAACTGCAATCATCATTTATTGACCGATATGTCATATGCAGTAAGTCAAGGTATCTCGTACATTTAACAAAATTCTCTTCCATCAGAAGATAAAGGTTGCAAAAAAGAAAGTAAGTGTTCCATTACAAGCTAAAGTTAGTGGCCCTTATTTAACACAAGACAGTCACACATCAGCCATATTTAAGTGATAACATCAGGAAGTTAACATTTTAATGAATTTGTCCATGGTGGATTGAGTTGGATTGGTCTGCAAATGTAGCATCTCTTGATACATCTCTATACTGTGTTGCCATTTGATTTCGGTAATGAATTTGATATTTTTTTTTTTTTAAACCATGTTAGGTGGATTGAGTTTTTCAGCGTATTTAGATATTTGCAAGAATATTAGAGCAGATGGTTCCAAGAGAGAATCCCTTTCTAATGCTAACCACTCAACCATTAAAATAAAAGCAGGAGTCATTTTATGGTAGGTTTTGTCCTTGGTGTCTCTAAGTCCATAGTTCAGTAATCTTTATTTAGTCAGTAAACCTTAATTTCTGTCTAACATTGAATATATATTTAAATTAGTTAAAACTGAATGAAGAATTTCAATGAAATTATTTTTATGTTCAAAATATTGAACAATGACCAGAGATCTCACACTATATTTATTATTCATAACTTGTAAAGTATAAGGTTGCAAGCAAACCATTCCACCATTTTACTACGGAGCTATGTTTCTGCTGTTATCACAAATTTACTTTGTTAGTAAACATTTTGAAAGGATTAGAGATTCAAATATGATAGTGACTAAAAGTGCATTCAATTGATTTCAGGGAGTAACCACATAAATAGAGAGACAGTCCAAACGATAAGACACTTCACATGGATAGTTAGTGTTGATTTTGTTAATGTAATGAGTGTCAATACTAGCAACAAAAGTTCACAATGATTTGAATAAGTTTAGAGAACTTTCATATTTACTGACAAGAGAATTCTCTCTATATTCAAAAAGTAGATAGCAAGATTCCTATATTATAATCATGACATGGGGCAAGGAAAATAGATTTTCCATGCCAGATGAAGCCAAATATGATCTAAGATATTTGACGTGAAACTAAAATAAACTCAGATGAGCTGAGAAAGCAATTTGGATGTTAGATATTTCAGATGGATAACAGAAGAGATATTTCAGATGGATAACAGAAGAGAGTAATTGAACATGTGACAGCACAGACTAATGCCAATAGAAATACTAGTTGTCAGCTGAGATATGCAAAAGCAGCATTAAAAAATAGGAGTACACATTGAAAACTGAAAAAAATTGGGATAGAAAATGGAAGATAATGAGAATAATAATAAAATTATAAAATTATTAGAAGAAAGTCAAACTTGGAGTTGGAAAACATTTTCATTTAAAGAGAGGTACACTTCACAACTTAATATTAGTTAATGACAAATATTGTTTTTTCTCACCACATACTTCTTTCTCGTTAGTGTTAATGCAGAGAGCATCAAAAAAGCTAACTTCACAATAGTTTTGTTTTTGATGTAAATTTTGTTTTAAATATCAATTACTGTGTTTCTAAGATGGTAACCCAAGATTATTTCAAGGAATCTTTGAATAGAGCTGAAGAAAACTATGAGGTAAATTTACTTACTTTCTTCACTGTATCAAGATCTTCATTGATAACCTCTAGCTGCTTGGTGTACTTTTGACGTAATTCATGCATCTGCTGTTCAGCTACCTTCTGGTTACCTTCTATGGTCTTTTTCATGTTGTCAACTTCCAACTCACGCTTGTTTCGAAGTTCTTGTACGGCAGCTGTGGTATCAAGAGAATCTTCTAGTTCAGACTTCAGAGCCTCTAGTTCCTGAAAAGCAAGACAGTAAAGAAAATCTAATCAGATCTTTTATAATTTGAAGCCAAAAGCTTACAAAAATTGATTGAAGGTATTAGCATAACCAACAGCTTATTTTAGCGATTTCAAATTTCGACCTAAACTAAATCAGTATATAAAATGTAAAACAATACAATTTTGGCTTTAAAATGAAAACAGGATACAATCATTAATGAGAAAGTAAATGTAAATATAATCTTTGAAACTGATTAATCATTCATGTTAGAATTTATAGACCTACTCTAAAGAAAACTATTGTAAAAAGTGAGTTATCTTTTACATATGTATTTAAAAAATAGCTAATATCAGGCAAGATTGCAGTAAAATAAATCAAACTGTAAATATTGAAACTACCAAACTGGATAATCAAAATATGATAAGTGAGATAGCAGTAGTTAGTGAGAATACACATGAAATAAATTCCTTCAAATCCTTGGAAGACTCACTAGAAGTAGTTGATAGCTTTTGTTACTTAGATGACCTAATTAGCAGTGGGTGGTGTACCAAAAGCATAGTAGTCAGAGTAAGAACAGAGTAGAAAAAATTCAGGGAGCTACTACCATGCTAGTAACAAAGGGTTTCTCTCTCAGAGTAAAGGGCAGATTTTATGACACTTGTGTATGAACTGTGATACTGCATGGTAGTGAGACATGGGCATTGAATGCGGAAGATTTGTAATAGCTTGAAAGAAATGAAGTGAGCATGCTCCACTGGATGTGCAATGTTAGTGTGCATGAACGACGGAGCACAAATGAACAGAGAGAAAAGCTAGATATATGAGGAATCAAGAGAGAAAACTGCACTGGTATAAGCATGTGATGCATATGGAGGACATCAGTTGTATAAAGTGCTGAGCACTTGAAGTGGATGGAACCTGTGGAAAACAGAGACCTGGGGAGACTTTGGATGAAGTGGTGAAAACTGATCTCAAGAAGCTGAACCTCACAAAGGACATGATAAAGAACTGTGATGAGTGGTGACACGCTGTGCTGGAGAAGACCTGCTCAGTGGTGTAAGCATGGCAAAACGGTCATGAAAATGGGGGGTAGTGATGGAGGTTTAGATGTATGATATACATATCTACACTGGGTCTTTCACCCATTACATTCCTATTAAGTTTCCATCTACTACCCTTTTCGTTACCCTCTCATCTATCACTCACCCTCTCTCCTATTCACTGTACCATACCGCCTGTGTAACAAGGGATTAGAGGTATTTGATCTGTCCATATTCAACCCCCTCCACCATTACCCTTTATTACTCTACCTCTCTTCCATTACCACCCCTTCATCAGTTTACTCTCTTCCATCACTGGCGTGATGGAAGAGAGGTAAAATGATGAAGGGCCAGTAACAAGGGATGGTATCGGGTCTGTCCTATTCAGTACCTGCTGCCATCATGCTTCTTCACTGCTAGCCATCACACTCTCTCCCATGCCACTCTTCATTGACAGCTACTACTTTCACTTACCATTGCTTATCTCAATTGCTATCTATCACTTACTCTTTCTTACCACCACCCATTTTTATTGCTATCCCATCACACTATTCATGCTGCTTTTCTATCTAATCTCCTTACCAGCTAGCAGTATGTAGCTATCAATGTCTCTCTTCCATTACTCTCTCCTACTGCCCTCTCACTCCTTTCACTGTTTCCCCTATCACACTCATAATCTCTCTTTTTTCAACCTCTTGGTCACGTTTGCCTTGAACAAACGGAGACGACATTGAATAGAAAGGACTCTTTAGCCCTGCAGGGGACAAAGCAAACTAGTGTCGGTGCCATGATAAAATGAACCCAGTACTCTCTGTAAAGAGGTTGATGTTAGGAAGGGCATCCAGCCATAGAAACCATGCCAAAATCAGAACGTACAAGTGAGACGTGGTCCTCTGGTCCATCCAGGAGGGTAGTAACTCTGAACAAGAACTGATTTGGACTATGACGATTCATCCAAACCATGCCAGCATGGAAAATGGACGTAAAACGATGATTATGACAAGATAATACAGTAATAACAAAATAAAAGAAGTTCACAAGAATAATATATTTCAAAACAATAATTTTAAGGTAGTTTAACTAAATTTACCTCAAATCTAGAGAATGATAGATATTTACGATATTCTCTGAAATTATTATGTTGAGTAGTAGTATTTAAGTAAGAAATATAGAATAAATATACTAGAAAAAATGAGTTACTTCATTGAGGTCTCGTTTTTGTTTTTCAGCTTTCGTTCGAGATTGTTTCTCACTATCTAAATCTTCAGCGAGTTCTTGAATCTGACTTTGTAGATCTCGCTGTTGTTTTGTGATCATAGCTTTTGAAACACTCTCATCTTCTGATCTGTTAAAAAAAAATTTATATTAGAAACAATCAAAAAGATTAATCTACTGGTTATGAAATGAGAAACTTTAACTGAATTGACATATGAAAAACTTATCTCTTCTTTTCACATGCTTGTGAGCATGCATATATATACATGTAAAAATTTTAAAAAAGGATCGACAATATCAGTTATCTTATAAATAAAAGTGCATTTACATGCGTGTTCCCACTCTTTTTACTGGTTGAACATCCTGTGTTACTTTGCAACAGGTATGTTAGTCATGGGCAACCTGCAGCCCTTTTGACTTTCTGCATGGTACACTTAATTTCATGATTATACCAGTACAATAGCTTTTCATTAAAAAAAATTCCCCCCCCCCCTTTCATTCTCACTCATTCTCTTGATTGAGGTTTGGTACAGCTGGTGTCAAAGGGGGGTGTGGCCTGATTCACGACGAGTAATATCTCATGCGGCCTACTGGTCGAAAAAGGTTACCCATACCTGCATTATGTAGTACTCCTATGGTATTATATTTCCTTTAAACTTTCTTGAATTTTTCAGGTACAAATTTGTGGCTATCTAGGTTATGCTGGCCTTAGATTTGAAACTCGTCTCAATTCAACCAGAATGTGTTTTCAATACAACTGAGCTAGGCTACAATACTTACATATCTAATCTACAGTTATTAAATTATAGTTTAAGCATTTTATTTATTTATTTTTTGAATATCACATCAGTTTTTTTTACTTCACACATGTAGACAAATTTTCATACAGTTTCATTTATTTTTGATACTGTGATACCGTTTCACTTCTATACTTTCCCTTTCACATACTATTCCTCTAATTAAACATTAAAAATCAGTGTGATATACGAGATTTTTTTCAATGCACAGTTTTATCTGAAATAGACCTTCAGAATGGATAAATAAGTAATGTGAAACCATATCAGTTGGTACAGAGGTAATCCAAAATAGGCATTAAGCATATGAAAGGGGTCTTGAAACAATGGAGGAAATGCCAAAGGTAATAGATCAAAAGATTCCTTTTCAGGCTTCTTCCAACTCCTGCTGCTTAAAGAAAATGAATAAAATTCTAAAAATCTATCTATATATATATATATATCAGTGAGCACATTCAATATCAACTGAATGTTCCTTAACCCCTGAGTAGAAGCTATCCTATTACAACTAAACTGTCATTGCACCCTGATCCCAAGATAACTCCTGCAGGAAAACTTAGTTGCCATTGAAATTTTTATATTGAACAATATTTATAGGCCCAGGTATGGCTGTGTGCTAAAGAAGTTTGCTCCATAATCACAGTTTGTGGATCTATCCCACAGTGTGGCACCTTGAGCATGTGTCTTCTACTATAGCCTCAGGCTGACCAATGCATTGTGAGTGAAACTGTTAGACAGGAACTGAAAGAGAAGCTTATCATATATTCTTATTTTTATCCTGTGTTTGTTGTTTTTTCTCCGTTAAATTTTGTATCTATCTATATGTATATATATATATCTCATCATCCTCATCATTTTACGTCCGTTTTCCATGCTGGCATGGGTTGGATGGGTGATTTCAGCCCGCATCGATTGTGAATGGAGT
>JAOPJM010001291.1:40959096-40969368 GCA_027124095.1 Muusoctopus leioderma
TGTACTGGGTGCGTTTTATCGTGACACCGACACTAGAAAGGTTTTCATGCCCATGGCACAACTAGAGAGCCCTCTCTACCCTACGTTTTCTCCGCTCAATTACCGACCACTTTATAGAGTGTACTGGGTGCATTTTGTTGTGGCACCAAAACTAGGCTAAAAAGTCCTCTACTCTACAGAGTCTCTGTCCTTTGGAGGGCAACAGTGACCTAAGAGTGTGGCTCAGGGTGTGGGCAAGAGGGTGATTGATGCATCTTGAGTGTGGAATAGAAGTGGACGAGTATGGCTGAGAGTGTGGAATAGAAATGGACGAATGTGTCAGAGTGTGAACGATGCGTGAGAGGGGGGGCATATATATATATATATATAATGTGTGTGAGTGGGTGTGCTTGTCACCACTTGACACCGTATATCGCTTAGGCAGCCAGCGACATTCTTCATAAAACAATATATCCGGCCGCTTGGTGGTTCGGCAGTTGAGGACCAGTGGTATAATTCCCATACTTAAAATACGTATGGTTGGTGTCAGGAAGGGCATCTGACCATAAAATACTGCCTCAAAAATCTCCATCCAACCAATACCAGCATGGAAACAGACGTAAAAACAATGAAAAAAAAAAAAATATATATATATATATAATATACACATATACACACACACGTGTAGACGCAGGCATGGCTGTGTGGTTAAGAAGTTCACTTCACAACCATGTGGTTTCAGGTTTGGCCCCACTGCGTGGCACCTTAGGCAAGTGTCTTGGACTATAGCATCAGGGTGACCAATGCCTTGTAGTGAAATTGGTAGACAGAAACTGTATGGAGGCATGTGTGTTTGTTACCACTTCTCTTCATTTTGATATCACTTAAGCAACCGATATCATGTTTATCCCCCCACATAAACAATAGGACCAGCAAGTTAGTGGTTGGACGAGTGATGATCAGTGGAATAATTCACATTAAAAATAAGAGTTGACATCAGGAAGGAATTCAACTGTAGAATACTGCCTCAAAAAATCTTCATCAAACCCATGCCAGAATAGAAAAGCGAACATAAAAATAATGATGGCACCGGTCTAGAAAATGAGTGTTGTTTATATTGGTCCCTGTATGCCCAATAACTTAGCAGTTGGACAAATAGAAATCGATAAAATAAGTACTGGGGTCGATATGATCAAATAAACACTTGCAATGACTGAAACCAGTAACAGAATAAAAGAGTAAAAGAATATGGAGGAAGATAATAAATAATCTTACTTTTGCAGTGCTGATTGAAGTTCTTCTTCCCTTCGAGACAGTTGGGACTGAACCTCCTCCACTTGAGTACGTTTTTCATTCAGTTGTTCACGATGATCAGATAAATCAGCCTCTAGCTTGCGTTTCAATTTATCCAGTTCTTGCCGACACTGAAGATACAGGGTAATCTCATTTTAGCAAATAAGCTGAGAGAGAATAAGGTTGATGAAAGGTTACATTAACAAAGGATTACCTACCTTTGGGTAATGTATATCCTACATCAGCTAAGAAAAGATTGTGTTCTAAGATAAATCTATCAATTTAGCCACGATTGACTTGCGCATGCTTATACACACATTACATTTTTATGGTTTTCATAATTGTTCTGTGTTAAAGTACACAGAGTGTGTGCATAATAGCTTTGCACATACAAGGGCAAGAAAGGTGGGGAAGAACATTTGATTACAAAATGACAAAATTACCTGTGTTTCTTTCTGTAACTGGCTCTCCAGATCACCTAAGGAAGATTCTGCCCGTATCTTCTGTTTACCAAGTTGTTTGAATTTATCTTCTTCGCCTACCAATTTTGAAGTCAATTCATGAAGTCTTTCTTCCAAATATTTCTTCTCTTTGCCTAGCTATAAATTTAATTAAAAAATAAAAATTATGAAATAGTTCAAGAGAGAAATAATATATTATCAATTAATTTTTAACTGAGGTCATTTCTAGACATTCTTTCATAGCAGCCATTTTGACCCATATCATCCATATATTTCTTTCTTGGACTCACCTATACAGACTTTATAACAATTTTAATTTATAAAATATTGATGCATGTTTACTAAATCTTTAACATCCACATGTCAATTGTCACTGCTAAAAGATTTAAATTTAAGAAGACGAAAAAGTGTTTAGAAACAAAAAAGTGCTAAGAATGAAACCAGATTAAATAAATCTGGTAATTTTTTCTATTAGGAACATCTTTCAAGAAAAGCATCTACAGAGGGTGGCACTTGTGAAATATAAAATGTGTCATGTGTATAAGGTTTTAAACGTGATATCAGCCATAGTTCATGTGTTCGCTGATCAATCAAATTAAAAAAAACAAGAATGAGAGTAGACTAGAATCGCAGAATAACACTTTTGGAAGTATTTCTTGTCTTATATGGCAATATATTCAGCGATTTCTTTCACTTTCTGATGGATCATGTAAGACAGCTTTACTATTATTACTATAACAGTTACAATTGCTATTATTACTATAACAGTTACAATTGCTATTATTACTATAACAGTTACAATTGCTACTATTACAGCTATCACTCGTTACTACTGGTACTCAGGAATGGAAAGTATTCTTTAAGACAAGCAATATAGAACAAGATGTAGCATTATCATGGGAGTCACTTTGCTGGGTTTTCATGTTGCCAGTGGACAGTATGCATTATGTAGAAAAGTGAAGCAACAAGTATAAGGAAATATAAATGAACTGAAACAGATAAACTCTTCCAGATAACTCAAGGTATAAAATAATGGACAAATGTTTACAGCCAAAATTATTTGATATTACTCCAGCTGATTTGCAACCTCAAGCAAAGTGGTTACATTGGTATTGCACTTTTCAAAAAAATTTTAAAGCAAACTCAATGACTGAGGAAGATAAAAAATTCTTAATAAACTATAGATGATGACAGCTGAGTAATGAAGTGGTAGGTGATACAAGTGGAAGGAAGACCAAGGAAGACATGGGCAGAAGTGGTGAAAGCTGATCTCAGGATGCTAAACCTCCCAAAAGAGATGACAAAGGAACACGAAAAGCAGCAAGATACTGTGTTGAAGAGGACCTGTCCAACCCATGTAAGCATGGAAGAATAGATATAAAAATGATGATGATGAATAAACTAAATTTCTAAACATCCATGAACATATTACATCATGTAATATCTTTACTGAGTGCATTCATAAACTAGAGTCGCTGTACATTAAACCAAAAAACTGTTTTTTTTTGTTTTTAATTTTGTTTATTGGCAACACATGAGCAACAAGCATCAGAATCCTTCACATAGTTTATTCATGCTTTGCAATCTTGAAGCCAAGATTGTTGTTTAAAGCAGTATCTGCCATTGAATATTGTGAAGATGGCATACAGTGTTTTATTACAGGTCTACAACAGAATGTCAAAGATTACTTGAATTATAGTGAACTCAATTTAGATACAACAATAGAACAAGCTCAGATGGATGCTAATTGCTATAATTCACAATCAACAAAATATTCTACTAATGCAGTATCAGAGCCTTTATACAACATGATCAATGTCATTCTAATGATTCTATTTATCTGGCTGCTATTAGAAAATATTATGCCTTTTGTGTGTGGTAAGATTGCCTTACCAAGGAATATCTTTGTCATTCATATGGAAAAAAAAAAACAGAGTCACTATTGAAAGGTAAGCTAATTTCATAATGATGATGATAATAAAAATTGTTTCTAAAATAGGCATAAGGCCAACAACCCCAGTACTTGACTTGTACTTTATCGACCCCAGAAGGTTGAAAGGCAAAGTTGACCTCAGCGGGATTTGAACTCAGAGAGCAGTGAGCCAGAACGAATACTGCAAGGCATTCTGTCTGACAAGCTAACAACTCTGCCAAGAAGAATAAGTCATCAAGTGCTATTTTTACAACATTCACAACTGTTTCAGATTCCACTCAGAAGTCAATTGTTACAACTACAATAAATAATAAAGCTGTTGATATTTTAATTGATTCACAAAGTACAGAAAATTTCATTGCACCTCTTTTGCCATTAACATGAAATTGCCTATTAAATCTACCTCTCTAATTACTATGGCTTCTTCAACACACAAGAAAATAATTAGGTTTCAATATGTGATGTTTCTCTTAATGTTTATAATATCAAATTATTTCAACAATGGATGATCTTTGTATACCTTTATTGCTGGGACAAAGTTTCATATCTTCACAAAAGTCTGGATATAAATATATAGTACTTTACCAACACACAATTTGTGGCCTAACTACGTTTATAGACCCTTCTCAAATTTTTAAGGTTTTCCGTAAAAATTGTAAAGCTATTACTACTCCTAGTCAATTTTATTCTGAAAAAGATTTTTGAGGAAACCAATCATTTATTAAAAGAGGGGATAATAGAGGCCAATGTTTCCCCATGGCATACCCAGGTTTTAGTTGTGAAAAATTCTAATTAACTAAAAATGGTAGATTATTCAAACTGTTAATCTTCAGATGCCTGTCCCTTTCCTTTAATTTCAACTTTGGTACATAACATCTCAAAATATAAATTTTTTAACAGGTTAGACTTAAAACAAGCTTAATATCAAGTCCCACTACATATTGATAACCAACTCTTTGCCTTTTGGGTTGAAGAATGCCATAGCTGCATTTCAAAGAATAATTGATAGCATAATTAGTTAATCATCTAAATACAACATTTAGTTATATTGATGATGTTACTGTATAGAGGAGCATAACCAAAATTTAGTTAAGTTTAATAAAGCTAGCAAAGACTATCAGCTTCCTTGGGGTACAACATTTCATAAGGAACTCTAAAGTCAGATCCATAAAGGTTAGAAGCATTTAGGAACTATTCTCCTCCCAATAATAATTTTTAAAATCACTTCAAAATTTACTAGGTGAATTCTACATTATTCAAATAAAATAAAGCCATTTTTATCGATTTCTCATTACCCTTAACAGAATCACAAAAATGTGATTTTAATAGTGTAAAATCTTGTGTTCTTAAGATTACACTTAGAACAGTTGAATCTGAAATATTTGTACTTCAAACCGACACCTCTGAGTGGCCGTATCTGGTATATTGCTGCAGAATAATCGTCCTATAGCTTATTTTTCAACGACATTAACTACTCATGAACAAAAACATCGTTCAACCTTGGCCGTTATTAAAAGTGTCAGAAAGTATAGACATTGGTTAATTGCAAAACCTTTTCAACTATTAATAGATCGAGAAGCTATTACTTTTATTTTCAACAACGAGCATTCATCAAAGGTTAAAAATAATAAACTGATACATTGACAACAGGAATTGTCTGAATACACTTATGACATATTGCATCATTCTAGAAGAGAAAACAAGTTTTTTCCAGAATTTGTGTTGGTTCTTCGAATTTTTCTCTTTCTCTGGTTTTATTACTATGTGAAATCCCAAAAATTTACCTTTCACCATAGGTGATGTGAAGAAGGTGCGTCTCTTGTAAAGATTGTGCCTATATATATTGTATGACAGTTTTGTCACCCACAATTTGCCAAGTTAATACGTGCTACTCAATCACTGGAAAGATTATCTATTGACGTCCTGGGGTCCAAAGGAATCATGTACAAAAAATAAATACATTTTGGTTATTGTTCATGTGTACTCAAGATTCACATTTGCATACTCATGTCCAGATATCAATACTGCTATAGTAATTTAATTATTGACTCAATTATACATGTTAACTGGAAATCCAGCTTGTATACAGTGACCAAGGATCTCAGTTTATGTCTTTGGAAGTCTTAAACCTTTTTAGCAATCTTGGCAATAAACCATAGCTGCAGTACTTCATACAATCCACATGGGAATTGGCCAATGTGAGTGACATAATGGCACATTGTGTAAGACTATACAATTAGCATTGAAGACTGCAAAATCTCCATATATCCAAATGGGAGTTAGTTCTCCTGGAAGCCTTACATTCAATGAGAACACTTATCAACAATGAACACCACATGAAAGATTTCTTTTCTCAAGACATACAACAAATGGTGAAACTAAACCTGTTTGGACGATGCCTCATGGAAGTGTTTTCTTATAAAAACATGTTCACCAGTCGAAAACAGATCCTTTAGTTGAAGAAGTTCAGTTGGTTGGATGCCAATCCCTATTATGCAACTATCAGATTTAACGAATGACAAGAAAATAGTGTAAATTGCAGAGACCTTGCACTGCTAAAACTGATAATAAAGATGATGAATTACAATTAAACTTAATAAAATGAGAAGATAAAAATAGTTCTTTTGATGAATATACTACTCAATTATTTTAATACTGATTTTGAACCATAACAGGACAGCTGGTATCCTCCTCAACACTTGGATCTCTAAGCTGTAGAGAACACTGTGAAATGTGAAATTTGTAATGTGTATATGTGTGTGTAATGTTTTAAATGTAATATCAGCCATGGTATGCATGCATCGACTCATCAATCAAATAAGAAATGACAACAGAAATGGTAGCAGGCTCAAATCCCTGAAAAAAACTTTTGGAAGTATTTCTTGTCTACACAGCAGCACTTAAATCAACATTTGAAGATATGCCATAGAATGTTTGAAATACTTTTGGTATACAAGATATTAACTACACCCCACAAAGAGTCTGAAAAGCTTTGATAATTTAAATAAAAGTTATATGGATTATCTGAACTTTTTGTCAGTGTCTCTGATTTTATCACTTAATATTAAATTTCTGAGCTTGGCTGTACAGACTCACATGTACCTGTAATATCTCCCAAATAACAGTGAAGTAAACAATTTGTAGTTGGTGTATCTAATGTGTGTGACAATGCCATGTGCTCTCCATAAACAGCACTAGTAAAATACCAATAAATGTTTTGCAGAGTTCTCATTATAAGTGCTACAAGTCCTTCCAGTTAGATATACTCCAACCATCATACTTCACTGCAATGCAGTAAATCATATGCTGTAGAATGTAGAGAGCAAAAATTAGGAAATGTTCACTTTGTTTAGCATAAAGGAATACAGAAGCTGTCAGGATTTCTTTAACATGTTGCAAAACTATAAGTTGTCCCCTGTAGAATAGAGTGCATTCTCAATAAGGTAAATGGCCATGTGTGAAAAATTCTATAGTTTCATGCAATAGCTTTTTAGTTTCTCTTAGCCTCACCAATCTCTACCAAGAACAATAAAACCTATCATTGTGGTATCATTTGTAAACGTAATGCTGTTGCTGGATATATGGGACAGAATAAGAGTGAAAAGAGATGCTTAACTCTTAACATCCTGTAAAAAATTTTCTAAGTCCTATCATGACGGAGCAAAAGATGCCTAAAAATGGTGTTTTTGCTGCTTATTTATTATGAAATTTACAAGTAGGATACACAAGTATTTGAGCATTTTCACACAAAAGTATTTCACTTTCACCATATATATAGTTCAATGATTCATATGAATTTGATGATGTGGTACTGTGTGGAACGGGTCTTATAGGATGTTAAGAGTTAAGCACACATCCTAAACATACTAACATATTCCATGTAAGAGAATAATACTGACAGAATGGTTTGAGCTCTTTTTGTCTTTATCACAAAAGTTAAAGTTTAATAATCTTCAACACTTATTATCTTTGCAATTTTCAAATAGTTTTACCAAAAAATAGTTTTAAAAAAATAAATAAATAAAAAGCTGGACTAACTGCCTAACTGCTTTCATTCACATTATTTTATACCATTCCAAATGGAACAAAATGTAATGATTCATTAGTAAAACAAGACCATGAATGATTACCTTATTTGATGAATCAGAGGTCACTGACACCTCATCTTCAAGTTTTTTCACTTTTTGATCAACTGCCATTTTTTCCATCTGTAACTTTTGTCTAGATTGTTCTTCTTCTTCAAGTCTAAAAGATGGAAGGTTATAAATAGAAAAAACAAATTAACTGATGAAATTGTAAATCACAAAATAAATTGTCATTCCCCATGTCCATTAGCAAGAAGAACAGATATCAAAGATAAAGTTCAGAATAATGATGAAGAAGCTTACAAACAAAAAACTAATCAGATTCTTATTTAAGTACACAAATAAAAAATAAAAATAATTCTTAACTAAAACTACATGCATTAAGAGAAATAAAATTTACTTTAAACATCCAACTAAGTAAAAACTAATCTTAATTAGCAAACAATTTATGATATTGTTACAACTATTAATTGTAATAGTCTGTTATATAAGCATAAAACCTCACTTATAAATGTTGTAACATTCATGTCTTCTTCATGGGCATTGGGAATGTATGCAAAAATGGTTCCAACTAAGAACTCAATTCACCAAGAAGTTACAAGCAGCTACAACCAATTATAATAATGTCTTTGATAAGAAATATGTCCAAGAAAATTTATGATTGAAAGATTAAAAATATTTTCCACAAAACCATGAAATAATAAAAGAAGAAATTAAAGAGTTAGGTAGAGGATCAAAACTCAACTAAAATTGATTTAACCAGTTAAGGGTAAAAGAGAAGAGACACTACTTTTCACCTTCAAAACATTTTGATTGGGTGCTGACATTTTGGTAAATAACAACAATGTACAGCATTGCAGTAAAAACTGAGAAATTGCTAACTAATTTTGTCTCATTATGACATGAACAGATCTCTGAAATAGTCAATTGGTTAAAAACCTAAAGCAACTGCACAGATAAATCTATCTGATAGTAAAGCTAAGAAATGGTTGAGTAGCAAGAACCATAATCTGCCAAGTACTAGCAGTACCACCAGTCTCAATACTAATATTGATTTTATTATATAGTAAGTGGCTGGTAAAACGAAGAGACTGCCAGTTGGTTGAATACAGCTACAATGTGCTTCTGTGAGTTTGTGTGTGTGGGTGTGCGTGCATGCACATGTGTGTCTACGCTTCTGTAAGCATGTGTGTGTGAGAATGCACGTGAGTGTGCGTGTGCGTGAGAGTGAGTGCGTGCGTGAGAGTGAGTGTGAGTGAGTATGAGAGTGTGTGTGTGCGTGTGAGAGTGAGTGAGTGAGAGTGAGTGAGTGTGCGTGAATGTGTGTGTGTGTGTGTGTATGAGAGAGAGAGAGAGAAAGAGTGTGTATGAGAGAGAGAGAGAGAGAAAGTGTGTATGTGCGTGTGTACGCGCTTCTGTGGGTTTGTTTGTGTGCTTCTGTGAGTGTGTGAAAGTCTGAATATCTGTGTGCAAGCATATTCATAAAGGCTAATAAGTCTGTTAGTGGGTTAGTGGGTAGTGTTTATGCTTATAGTGTGACTACTGATAGAGATGGGTGTAAAGTTAGTTCAATAATCAATGGTTGATCAGTTTTCAGATCTTTTGGAACTATATCATCATCATCATTTTACATCCGTTTTCCATGCTGGCATGGGTTGGACGGCTGATTTCGGCCCGCGTCTATTGTAAATGGAGTCACGACACTCCTAGACGGGTCTGAGGGCCACGCCTCACATGTATGTTTTGTTTGACTTGGTTTCTACGGCTGGATGCCCTTCCTAACACCAACAACTTTACAGGGTGTACTGGGTGCATTTATCATGGCACCAACACTAGAGAAGGTGCTTTGTCTCTAGCAGGCTAAAGAACTATATATATTTGGAACTATATATAAAAAATAAAAGGAAATAATCAAGGGAGGAAGAAAAGGGAAATGAGTGAAACAATTTAAAGGGAGAAAGAAAGCGTGTATAGAGAGGATGGGGTGGAAACGAGGGCAATGAAAGAGAAAGTTAACCCTTTAGCATTCAAACCAGCCATATCCCGCCAAAGTATTCTCCCTTTTTTATGTTCAAACCGGCCTCTGATACAGACGTTAAGATATCGTTCTAAAAATAAACAATAACGTCAACAAAATCTCGTAGATTCGAGATTATGCGAGATAAAGCCTATACCGCCAAACTTCAATAGTAAATATAGTGAAACATAACAACAGGTGCTTTTTTTAACGTTCGAAGATTGATATGTTTGTGTTTATCAATATGGCTTCTGAAAGTAGCGATACCGACTTTGAAGGTTTTACTCACAAAGATTTACAGAATGAAGAAGAAAAAAAAGAAAATAACAGCGATTTGTCTTCGAATGAATCGGATATATATATATCTGAAGTTTCATCCGACGATGATCGTTGTTTTGATAGTGGAAGTGAAGAAGATCTCCAGGACGCCATTCAAAATATTACATGGTCGAACAACACAACGTGTTCATGATTTTATTGAACGAACTGGTCCACAACACTCTA
>JAOPJM010001291.1:40970140-40984908 GCA_027124095.1 Muusoctopus leioderma
TCCATTATAATTTTATGTAAGAACTTTTTGTTAAGTTATGTTCCAAACACCAACTTAATAATGAGAAAGTTAGTTTATTTTACTAAATCCCTCCAAAGGCTGTGTATTTCATTAGAAATATGGTAACAAAAGGGTTAAAATATATTTGATTTCTTACATTGGCAAATGAGCTTAGGGAAAGTAAACGAGATTGTATAATGGACATGCTTTCTCAAAGGAATTAGAAACTTGAAAGGAAATAACTACAATCAAGAATTTAAATTGATTTCTAAACTTGACTTCTGGAATCTTATCTCTGTTCTTTAGAAACCTGTCACCTCTTAAATAAATATCTGTATGTATCATTAATCAAAATGAAAAGTTGATTTTCATCTAATTATATTTCCAATCTGATTCATTCCAACACAGACCATTACTACCCTACCATTTCTAGTGACTATCCTTGTATTCAATGTATTTCAATAGAACAGAATTTTAAGTAAACTTCACTGTAGACGGCCGGTTTTCTTTTCAAGATTGTTGAACCGAGTTAGAAGTTCTTAGTTCGAATCCCACCCTAGCCTACTTGGGTGGTAGACTTAATCCAGTGCCCAGTTTAACATCACCACCTGGCTCTTGGATGTCTTTAGCGGAGTCCACCCTGTTGCAAGCATTCAGGCCAGGTCGCTGGTCTAAGGATGTTTTCCTCCCTCCCTCCCACCAGTCTTGGAGGCCTTGAAAAAGAGTGCTACCCTTTCTCCTGAATTACCAATAAAAAACATTTTTTTCTGTAGCTTAAGCAAATGAATGTAAGCTATAATTTTATCTAATATATGTCAGATAACACTTCAATAAATCTGTTTATAAACTACATACGCATTTTTTTCTCTCTAAAATATACAACTAAAAATTCATGTTTCAAACTTTTTCATTTTTGATCAGAAGTAAAATGTAGTAGTGGAAATAATACTACAACCACTACCCATTATGTGGCACCTTCCTTTTCTGTCTCTGTTCCGATCCCCACAACAAATCCTGCTCTTTTGAACTAGCAAGCTATGTTCCATCCAAGTCTAGGTAAAATTTGTTATAGTTTACACATGTAAAAGTGTTTGTTGGCATTTCCAATCAGGTATTTTTCTGGTGTGCACATTCTGGTGAGTTATATGTTCAGTACTTCTTGCTGTATAGCAGATCTAATCTAATTTGTAACAGATTTACTTAAGAGATCCTGAAGTAGCAGGTATTCTGAGGAGTGGTGTCTCTTATTCTCTTTAGCGTTTTTTTCTGTGTTCTAATAAAGGACTTTGGGTATCCATTTCTTCTCAGGATGTTATGAAATCTATTTTAAGTATGAGTGATCTAGTTGTTGATATGCAAAGATTTAACACTAGTAGCTTGCTATGATGATGTGATGTGCAACTTGATATGATGTATATTGCCTGCTATGATGTTGTGATTGCTTAGTCCCAAGTCAACCCTGATCAAGCAGACCTATGGCACATAGGTAGTTAGTTGAACAACTAGGTGTTCCAGATATACCATACCTCTGCCTAATGGAGTACTCTACTGTACAATCTGACATGCAGTGGTGTATATTGTATGGAGTGCCATGGGGCAGTTTGGACATGTTGCTTTTTTCCAACTATTCTGTGTTTTTGTATACCAACTGTAGTTTAGCCCCAGGTCAGCCCTGATTAAGTAGACTAATAATCAAGCACATTCCAGCTATGACCATCCCATTTTTTATTCAGGCACCTTGTATGTAATACTATGTTATCCAATGTAGTCTTAGATATCAGCTTTTTTAAGACAGTAGGGTTAGATTTAAGGAAAATTTAACTGCCATTTTAATTGTTGGCTTGTATACCAGTAGTTTCTGGTGGTGGCCACAGCAAAGGCAAGTAAACTCAGTTGAAGCACAATAGTTGTTATTCTTCTACACTTATCATTAATGATATACATCCCAGCACAGTGTTTGGGCCTAAGGAGGTTATTGATGCTGCTGCTCGTTTTGTGTGTATGTTTTTTTTAAAGTTTGGACTGAGTGTGAGAAATAGTATTTTGGGGATGGTGTTGCTGTAATGGTGTAGGGTTTTGTAGATGTGTCTGGGTGTTTGTGGACCATTTTAGTGGTAGGGACTGTGAGGGTTGAAGCTTACTGTGTGGCAACAGAATGTAGTCCTGCTATGATGTAATTTATTGTAGAAAGATTGGAAGTCCATGCAGGTATGGATAGATCATAATTGATGTGATGCATTTTTTTTTTGTGAACTAGTAACATGTTTCCTTATTTTAGTAGCATTGAGTTTGGTCCTCTAAAGTTGCTGCATATGAGTAGTGATGTGGTGTATTAGATGCAACTATTTATCTGTTCTTGTATTTATATATATTTTGCAATATGTGCAGCTGTATCTGATCTGATGTGAATAGAGATGTTGCTAACAAATTATGGAATTTGTACATTGTGTATCTACATAATGTACATATTACATCATTTGTTGAGACCTTGTGTATGTAAAATATGACAAGGTAAATGTAAGGTCATATTCTTGTGGGCCCTGTTTAAGTAACCATAGATCTGGGAGGTTTTGTTTCTAAATGATGAAGATAGTTAATTGGCCATCACTTTTTCTTGTTTTCTAAGTGTTTAAAGTAATTTTTTAATGAGTGGATAGGGAGTAGGAGTTAAATGTTTGGCTGCTGTAGAATGATTTTGAAGCTCTTTAATACTTGTTGAAATAATTAAGAGGCTATTGTAGTGTTTAAGTGGAAAGATCAAAAGCTATGATGGTTTGTGGAAAGCAGGATTTGGGGGCTTATGTTGAGAATGAGTTATATATTTTGAGTGCATGTAAGAGTAATAAGTCTTAATATTGTCGTCACAGAAGCTTTGTTTTGTTGGTTTTAGTATGGTTGGTGTTGAATAATGCTAGTAAAATTATGTGACATCCCATATAATTATGAATGAATAAATTCTATGTAAGAAAGTATGTTTAGCTTTGCGCTAAAACTTAGTGATATAAACCCTAGAGAGAACATGTTGGTCCTAAAACTGAAAGATCATAATTTCCCCATATTTAGGTCTTATCAACTTTAGTGCAGTTAAAACCAGCCATCTCTATGTCAGAGAGTTTATATATCAGTCAGTATACAAAATAAATCATCTGATGGTGTTTGAGGAAAATTGTGTAATACACCATAAAGCATATGAATTGTATTTTCTCAAACACCAAGGGATTATAACTCCAAAATTGTTTTAGAGCAAGGCTCAAAAATCTTTTTTATATAGAATTTGTGTTCTACACCTTTGTGCTTTGTAAGAAGTTAACTGCTGTCATATTTTTTACCTCTATAAAGGAAACCATGCCTTTTGGCTATGTTGAGTATGTTTTATGAATACAATTAGAGATGTAATACTTATGTGAAGGGAGTGTTATGTTTTGAGCTGTCTGTTGTTCATGATTGGAGGGACATTAATATTATGTTTGTCTTTTGAGATGTGTAGTGGGTGTGTTTTTGCAGCTCATACAATGTCTCCAATGGAAACTTATAAAAAAAAGTTCAAGGTGTTTTCATCAGTGTGTGTTGGTGTGTTATCTTGTTGGAGTGTGTGAAGTAGTTTTTCTTTTTAAGTGAAAGTAAATTTTCTAGATGACTATTTCCTCTTTAGATACAAAGCATTGGATGCCGTTATTTATAATGTAAAAAAAAACAACAATTAGTTATATATGATGGATTGTGTAAGTAAATTTACCAAATCAACATTGGCTCTTGGTTCCATAGACCTTGAGTTGCTACATGTATCCATTGGATTCTCAACCAATGACAATATCATGATGTTTCACATAAGTCAGTTATTTTAATTTAAGATTTTATATTACTAAGCTAGTAACCTATATTCTGTTGATATCTGAGCAATGCCATAATATAATCAGGTATCTAGGGGAAACTTAGATAGCATCTTAGTCCTTCAATTACAAAATATTATCTGATAAATATATTGATCATCGCTTCATCGCTTTTTTACGTCAGTTTTTCTATGCTAGCATGGGTTGGACGGAGATTTCTTGAGGCAGAATTTTTACGGTTGGATGCTCTTCCTGTCACCAACACTGAACGGCCGGGCATCTGTTTATTAGGAAACACAAACAAAATCTCACCGTTCGGTTTCAGCGACAAACAAACAGATACAAAGACAAACACAAACACGCACACACACATATATATATATATATATACACGACGGGCCTCTAATATTATTAAAATATCAAAGCACCCCTTCATTCATTAATTGGGAACTTATAAACAAATAATTATGACATTGTCTTAACTTGCAACATTGAGTTTGTTCAATAAATGCTTCAAGATTGGAATTTTCTTTAAAAAGAAATACCAATTCTGAAATATATATATATATATATATATATACACACACACACACTTTAATAAATGCTGGTCTTGTCAACTTTTGATCATATTATGTCGACTTTTGTATGCCTCCATGACACTTAGGGATGATACTCAGACCAATTCCCCGATGGTAGAAGAAGCCACAACTCTATTGCAACTTTGCCAGGTAGACTAATGGCTACTTTCAGTTTCAATAAACATATATAGAATTGCCTGTAACAGAATGTGAATTGACAACTAAATATAGCTAGCATTGCTAATATAAACTTATGTACTATTAGCTACTTATTCATTATACTGTTTATTTAAAAAACAAAAATATTTGATATGGACATGTAATCACTGGATAAATGTTATATATTTTGGTATATACTGCAACAAAGCAAAATGGCAGTAGTATGTTATTAGTATTTTTATTCAAATGAGCCAATTTTTCAGAAACAATTCTAACTCACCTCTTCTGCTTCTGTACACAACTCAGTCTCAGCTTGAAGTTGTTCAGAAAGAATGCTTTTTTCTTCTATCAAATTGGCAAACTTGCGTTCTAAATCTTCATAATCAAATTTTGTTCTTTCAAAGTTTTCCTTGATTTTTTTCAGCTCCTCTTCTTTGGCATTTAATTTCTCTTCTTGGTTTGTAACTGAAAGCAATGGCTTTACCTACAAAAAAGTATAAAAATTTATCCTTTCTGTCTACCATACACAAAATTAATTTAATGCAAATATTTATTAATAAAACAATCTCTTACTTTAGTGAAAAGACGCCACCATTGCCAGTTTCTGAGTTTCAAGTAGGCTGAGCAGTTTCTTTGAATAACACGGATAGCACTGAGCTGCTGTAAGCGTTTGTGATAGTTTCTTGCAATAGAAAATAAAAGTTTTCATTATAAATCACTTTTCAGTCTGCACCCCCACTGGGAGTAGCTTTTACATTTAACATGCAAATTATTTCTGAACGCTTAAGTAAACTCACCTTCGGGCTAACATCCCTCTTACACTGGCTTGAAATTGGATTATAATATCAGTTAGTTTAAGATCTCGCTCCTCTTCCAAATGTGCCAATACACCAGCACGGAAAAAAATTTTGCTTTGTCCAATACGAAACAGATTGGATTGAAGTTCCAGGCATTCAATCTAGAAGTGGGAGTAGATAGAAAATAAAGAATTCTTGTGAATATCAATGAAATTTTGCTACTTTGATTCATTACAACCATAAAATTGTTCACTAAAATGTATTTCATATACCCAAGAAAGAAAAAAAAAAACAACAAAAGACATAGAAAACAGCCATTTAAATAGAACTATTTCTATTCTTAGTGAAACGTACGAGTGAGGTGTGGTCCGCTGACCCGTCTTGGAGAGTGGTGACTTCAAATAAGAGCTGACTCGGGCCAAAATCACCCATCCAACCCATGCCAGCATCGAAAGTGGACGTAAAATAATGATGATGAGTGCCTTATAGTAATCAGTTGCTTTGTTTATTTGCAACCATAGAAAAAAGGAGATGTTAAAGTGATAATGTTTCAATTCTTTAAAATATAAACTAAATTAAATGTGTAGTTAAGTGCAGGCTAACATATTTAATGTAGTGAGCCAAAGAGAATTTTTTAAAATTACACACACAAGGGGGGGGAAAAAAAAAAAGAAAAAAAAATCATTATCATTAAGGGAGAGAACTCCAAAATTCAAAGTGATTAAAAATTAAATGGAGTCTGATCTTTGCTAAGTATGGTGACGACTCCAGACATGTTTCAGTCTTATTAGACCTCCTCAGCAATGCATAGTCTAACAACTATAAAATCTTAGACCAACTTGAGTGATATAGTGTTTGTGTGAAAAGTCACTAAATTAGCAGTTTAAAATAATGACACTGGAAAATTTCCCAGGGATTCCTTCTGCATGAAGGACATGTATAGTTAAGTGCAGGTTGATATACTTAATATAGTGAGCCAAAATGAATTTTAATATGGAGTAATTATTCCTCCATATTCGGTTTTCTAATCTCATTAAATTAAATATGGCGGAATAACTACTTTATTCTTAAAACAAGGGAGGTAATTTTACAAAGCTAATATAGTAATACTAATTTACAGTCGATTTAAACTGGACACTAATCATCAGATAGAATTAGAAAAGCATTTGGTTGAGAATATCAACTGCAGTACTGGACAGTAGTACTAGACTAAGTGCTTTCCAGCATCATTGAATTCAAATTGCATTTAATCAAGTAATTAATTTATTAGTTTTGATTTGTTGTAATGCCATTACAACAAAATGCTAATATCTACCATTTCTTTTCTTACCAACAACACCAAAGGCCATCAGATACAACCCAACCAATGATCACATTCAACAATAAACATACGACAGACACACAGAATATGAAAATACTAGGAATTATGTACAACACCTCCAAAACATTCCCAACACACAAAGAAGACGGAGCCAAGAAATCAAATACGATACACAAAACATACTTAGAGCACACATGAGCATTACATTTGGTCGATACAAACAAACAACAGTGTACAGACAATAAATAAAATACATCTGGGAATATGTAGGACAGTCCTGTCTGAGTCCCCAATCTCTCCATAGTAAACCACACTACAAAACAGCACACCTCGCATCACATGTTGCACATAAATGACTCCCACTGCTCATCTATACAATAAAATGAAAATACTCAAAGTGAAAAACCACCAGGACATGTGAGGAGCAGAGGGCAGTTTGTTGCTTCAGCAAACTCAACCCTTACAGACCCTAATACACTTCATATAATCATCCTCCAAACATCCAGACACATCAACACCCCAAAACACTACTACAACACCACCCCCAAAATACTTTCCCTCCGTCTTAGTTCAGATAAACAAAAAATAAACACCCACATACACACAAAAATAGCAGCAGCATCAATAGCCCCAAACAGTGCACTGGGATACACATCACCAATGGTAAGTACAGAGGAACAACAACTGTCAAAGTTTGACAGTTGTTCCTCTGTACTTACCCCTTCTGTCACCACAACCAGAACCTACTAGCATACACAACTAGACTGGACAGTAAATAAACAGCAACAGGCTTGAAATGTCACACTGCACCTCATATGATAAACCACTGCATGCTGGAGTACACAGTACGGTCTTCAACTAGATAGAGGTATGGAACATTGGATCTATGCATTGCACCTGATCAATTGGACAACCTAGCTGCTATAGGTCTGCTTGATCTAGACTGACCTAAGGCTCAACAACTTTAGAGAAATTAGGAATATAATTCAAATGGTACCAATTGCAAATGAAAACTTAAAAATTGTCACACCTGATAAATAAACATCTTTATGCTATTTCAGTTATAAACATACTTAACAGATGATGTACATCTAAAAATAGATTCAACTAAACTTAATTTTCAAATAGTCCTACATCCTAAGAGGCCAACAAATGGAATTGCTGCTTAGTAATTATGAAGTGCTTACCTTCTTTAAAAGATAAGTGACTGTGTGAAAGATTACTTACCATCTTGCTAACAGCTTTTTTGCCATCCATGAAACCTTTTGGAATAGCCATTGGTGTGAGAATCTCATATCTCTGTCGAAATTCTTGAAACAAAATTCTGTTGGGGAAACCTTGTCTGCAGATACGAATTCCTTCAAGGACGCCATTGCAACGAAGTTGTTCTAATACAAGAAGGGCATCAATTTTTCCAGGCTAAATTTATAAAGAAATCAGTTAATTACAATGTTCTTATCATTTTGGAACAATAAATATTTCAAACTAAAAGAAAACCTACTCGTTTTTCATGGTTTGGAATTATACACCGTACAAAGTTGGGGTTGGTGTTTCTTAAAGTAGCCATCAATTTAGCAAGTTGTTCTTTGTAAAGTTGGCTAACGGTGCGGAACATTCCTTTGCGGGTTCGGGAGCCAAATGCAGTTTCTGCAGCAGCAGCAGCTCCCAAGCCAACAATTTCAGCTGTAATGAAAATTAGAAATAGAAAATATAGGTCCAGGAAGACTGAGAAGAGTCAAGAATAAATATTCAAAACACAATTAAGGAACATAACTCACCATCTTTCCAAATTAATTGAATAAAAGGGTCTGAAGATGCCTGTAACAAAGCAACTATATTTTCATTTAATGGATCCATATTTTTCATTAGCCACTGCTGTGCTGAATAGTCCACCTGGTATGAAACAATATAAATTATAAGTTTTAATATAAAAATATATATATAAAAAAAATACTTTGATTCTCTCGAACTTTGTATAAAACATACCAAAGTGGGATAATCTGTAAGAGTCAATGAAAACAAAACATGCTAAACTTAAAGGCAGGATGATGATGGCTCAGCATTATAAAGCTAAAGTAAAGAATATAATGAACACATTATTTGATATTTTACAATATTATAGTGAAATCATCAATTCAGCTTAACTTAATTCAACACTGATAAACTAAATATCAGTGGCAATTTAAATCACATTTACTAAGTTGGAGTTTCAGATTTGTCTGGTTACTCTCATACGAGGTCTATACTTAAATAGATTTAACTGAGCATCGAATATCTTAGCATAAAGTACTTAGAAATGAGAATATATTTCAACTCCTATATTGTTTATATAAAAAAAACCCTTACCTTGCCAGCATAATGCATAAGACTGAAATCAGCGTCAGCACGGAAGTCTGGTTTCTCAAATTTTGAATGAGTTACATGGTGCCCAAGAAGTTTGTCAACATAGGTTTTATTGGTAGCTTTGGGGAACCAACATTCTTCATCAAGTAAAGCAAGAATTCCCATTGGCTAAAAATGGAAAGCAGTCAAGTAGAGTAAATAATAAGGAAAACATTTGATTAAACTGAATAAATAGATGCTCTGATAGGAAAATAATTAATTTTTTAAGAATTTTTTAATAATTATTTGTACTTAATAGTCAGAAATTCTTCATTTTTATATCAAATATTTTTCATCCAAGTATAAAATGTGAGGATAATAATATAGATTTTTCAATTTTATGTAATAAAGGAATATCTATAATTTAAAAATTTCTTTACTTCTGGACATTTGATTTATAAAAATATTATAAATATTTATTTGATTTTTCTAAATAGCAGAGATCAGAGAACTTTATTTTTTTTTTAAATATAAATTGTAATAAAACTGGTTTCTTTAGATCTGAATCTAGGTGGCCCCTGTTATTGTTAGAGAACAATGGAACTACAGTTTTGGCTGTTTTAATTATTACCATTATAATGTTTATAGTAATCAGTTAATATAAAAATTGTCTATTTACCTTCTCAATAAGGTCAATGGTGGGTTGCAGGTCAAGGCCAAAGTCAATGAACTTCCACTCTATGCCCTCCCTCTGATACTCCTCTTGCTCCAGGATGAACATGGTGTGGTTGAAGAGCTGCTGCAATTTTTCGTTGGTGTAGTTAATACACAGCTGTTCAAAGGAATTCATCTGAAACCCCAATTTTAAAAAATGTATTAACACTGAGAATTTAACAGAACTAATAATAAAACTATTTATTTTAATGTTAAATACTGTTAGTCACAAACGAAATAAGGGTTTTAATAGTAAAAGTGAAGAAAAAAAACAAATATAAAAATACTAGGTTTCAATATTAAATTTAAAAACACATTTAAACTAGAGAAAGAAAAACTAACTAAATTTTGTTAGTAGTTATTTCTATAATATAATGAAAAATATGAAATTACCAAAAAGAATATATTTGTATAATTTGCAATTTCAAACAATGAAAAATATTTATTAACTATCTCAAATAGAGTGGGAAAAGTATTTGCAGCACATTTTTATCATTGTTTCAGCAACTTCTATCTGAATAGGAACAACAAATTACCAATGATATTGATAAAAAATGTGTAACGGATGAGGGAGAATCTGTTGATTTTTAAATGAGATTTGCTTGTATCAATGATAGATAAGTGTGAGAGTTATTTACCTGTCCTATATATAAAAAGCAGTTAACATAATAAAATCTGTTACTTAATAGAGAGAAAATATTAACAGTGAAAATAAAATACTGGATTTTCTTTTTCTTTGAATTAAAATACAATATTAAAATGTCAATGTGGTTGAAAGGAATAACATTAACACAGAAAGACTGATGACAAATTTTCTAAGTTCTCCCACCTAGACAATTTCTGAAAAATTTTAACCTCTTAGCTGATATTTAAAATGAAACTTAGCTGAGTATAAATATGCAAGTAATTCTTAATACATTAATATATTCATTAATTTTAGCAATTAATTTTAGCAATTTATTGATTAGGAATAAACATTACTTCATAAGACAAAGAATGTCTGAACACATTAGATAATGCCAACAAAGCAACAAGAGACTGGTTTCATTTAACTTTCAATGAAACATTCATTTAAACACAATGCTACCATTTGAACCCTTACAATGAAAAACTATCCCTTCAAAGATTGAATTGGAAGTGGAGAAAGAGAAAGACTTCTATGCAACAACATTTAAAAACGATGCCATAATAGTTATTTTCTAAATATACAAAGACTAAGTTAAATAAAAATAAAAAATGAAACCTGTAAATTTTATAGTAATGTCAGGTTTTGAATCAAGTTTGTGAAATTATCAATTCCAAACCAAGCCAGGATGAAAACAATTTTCTGTACACAATTGTGAGTACTTGAAGCTGAAGTACTTTTGAAAATGGAAAAATAAACTAATAATAATGAAGAACGCAAAATCCTGACACAGAGAAAGTCTATTTAGTTAAAATTAATCTTCCTTCGAGATGAGGGAGCTTCTACATACACACATGACCTACTAGAAATAACAGCCAAATCTCCCTCAAAACAACTTATCTTAAAAACAGACTCATTGGATAATGTAGCTCAGAGTACACTATTACTGAAAAAAGATGGAATGGTCATGGCTTGAATGGCTTTGATCATAGGACTGCTTGATCAGAGCTGACTTGGGGCTAAACAACAATAATCTTCATTCAATGTTAAACACATCTACAACCATTTTTCCTTGTTCATTTTGATAAATTTTCCTGAATTGCTACTGGATTATGGGTTTCATGGTTTATAAAACACATATGACACTGACTGTTCTAATACCAGTTATTATGTGGAATTATTCTATGTGTCAATATTTTTCATACAAATCAGTGGCTTCCTTGTCAGACTGCACTATCGCAGTGTGTGCTGATGGACTTCTCTCTGACCCACACTATCAACTCTGGTGTACCACAGGGTTCGGTTTTGTACCCCACACTCCTCATTTGACCTACCTCCAATAACGCTCACACCTACACATGATACCACCCTTCATTCCTCCCTAACCTTCCGCACCCAAGCATCATACACATGCAACCTTGACACCTCATGCCATGAAAAGAGACCTTGAAAACATCCTCAAATGTGGCTATGTCAATCTTGTCCCCTTCAACAGCAAAAAGACACAATCACTATACATATCAAGAAAATAATTATCACAACCCAACCCACCTCTAAACACAAACAGCACTTAACTAGAATCCTCACGATCACATCAAATGCTAGGCCTCAACATCACTGAGGATCTCTTCTGTCAAACACACATCTTCAGCATAATAAAGACTGCATCACAAAACCTGGCCTTCCTCTTCAGAGCTCCTTGGAGCTGGCTGATCTTGAGCTACCACCTACTCCGGCACTCCTGACTCACTCGGCTCCTCTCATCACCCGTATTGTGCCCCACCCCCCACAGGCCCTGCACTAACCACTACGGCCAGTTCTCCCTCTCCAGGATGTCATCCCTCTGGAATACTGCCCTGTACATGTTTTTGCTGCACCCATCGACTTGCAGCTGTTCACAAAGAAAAAATAATGACATCAATCTCACTGGTCTCAGAGGTCCTGCAATGGTCATAAGCACAGCCCCCTTACTCCAGACCAAACTAAGACAAAGAAAAAAATAATCTATTTCCATGTGCTTTCTTAATAGCTGTGTGAGAGGAAATTAAAAACGCCTCTAGAATTCAACCAGCGTTGTACAAATACTAACTATATATTAAATAACTATTATATTAAAAGTTTAATATATGGTCATTACTAGAAGAACTCTCATTGAGATTTGGATGAATGCTGATCACTTCCAATATATATAGTTTAAAACAGAAGAAAAGGGCAAGACCAAAAGTAAGAGAAATAGGTATTCTTGAGAGTATCTCAAAACATGCATTTTTTTTTAATCAAACCAAAATATTTTCATAAAACCAAGAAAAGAAAAGAAAAAAATGACAAATAATATTTGTTCTAAATTATATTATTATTATTTTTTTAATTTATAAATAGATGTTCAGGAGAATTTTTCTTTGAAAACTAAGGGAGTGTTGAGAGTCTTATGATGGTATCCAGCCTGTAAAACATACAGTGAGTGAAACAAAAGACTTTTTAGATGCCACAAAAGGGCTCTATGCAAATTCAAATGGAGCTCTATGAATGAATATACATGCATAGACTGTGTGTGCACATGCAAACATGTCTTGATAGAGGGTGGACTGCTATGGTTCAAGCCTGGGCATATTTTCATAGAGATCTTGTGTTCTGAAATCTTAAAAGAATTTTCCTTGTATAAGATAGAAAAGAAAAAAAAGAAAAAAAAAGTGTACAGCACCTACTTCTGGGGAGGAGAAAATGATTACTTAAGCACCATGATAAAGATACCACAATACTTTTTACAATTCAAGCATAGGATCAGGTATCTTACACACTCAGGCATTGCGGTTCGCTTACATTGTTAATGCCTTTTGGAAAGGCATCAACATTGCAACTTTCTATCTCCCTTCCTCTAAAAATATGGTGCATCATGTCAATATATAAAACTATGAATATCATCAATGACTATTATGATGATGATAATAATTCTTTCTTATATTGGCACACAACCAGAAATTTTAGGGAAGGGGTAAGTCGATTAAATGGACCCCAGTACTTGACTGGTACTTTGTTTATCGACCCCAGATGGATGAAAGACAAAGTTGGCCTCGGCGGGATATGAACTCAGAGCATAGCGAACCGGAACGAATACTGCAAGGCATTCTGTCCAATGCGCTAACGTAATGGGTTTCTTAAATGTCTTTCTTAATCATAACCTTAGAAAAATGAAGGGGATATATATCTAAAGACAAAATTGCAAAATAAATTTAAAATCATAAAACCTATGTAAAAATTTTATTTAAAAAAATATCTATTACACTAAAAAACCCCCAAAAATACAAAAAATAAAAGTAGGATTTTCGCTCATAATATTTCTCAATAAAATAATTTTTATCTTCATATGCCAGATCTATTTGAACAAGATTCATGTGGATCTAAAGATAATGCTGTACATTTTCATTTTCATTTATTTATTCTTTTGTTTTTGGCTTTGAAACAAACAAAAATGTTTAAGGTTGAAGTAAAAATAAGGTAAAATTTAAAAAGAATGAAATAAATCTTGAGAAAATGAAAAATCTTTTTAATGAACTTCTCTTTGTTTATGATGATAAAAAAAAATGACATCTTGCAAAATGAAAGCATGTCAGTGCCGGAGATAACATAATGCAGCATTATCTTTTGGAGAAGGCAGAACTATATTTATATTACTGTGACAGCATTGGACAATGATATCATCAGTGCAAGAAGGAAGGTTTTTTTTACTATAACAAAATTCAAAATAAGCAATTTTCTCTCTGCTCAGGGACCATTATGAATTGTAAGATATAAAGGCCCACTGAAAACTAGAACCTAAACCAAGCAGCTAGGATTGCATTTATTTTATTAAAAAATTTTTTTAAAAAATGAATCATGCAACAAAAAATTAAAAGAAAGAAAAAAAAATTAATGAAAAGGTTAAGAAAGCTTGGTGTGTGGCAGTGGTAGCCACAGGTAACAAGAAAACCAGAGAGTTGGTTACCTTCCCATCAGAGTTCTGCAGCAGAGTAGAAGGCAAAAAAGTTTAAGAAAAATATAAAATATATTTCATTAAGAAAAGGGGAATGAAATATGGTATGAGATTTCAAGATTAAGTCTCAGATTGCTGCGCCTATGGGTTCAACTAGGATTGTTCTCGATAGAAACCTAACCCTTCTCAAACAACATATTTTGAATTTGTTAGCCCTTCATTAACATGAAACTACATAAAAATATATTGCCAATCAGACAAAACATCAGCAACTTCCCTTCTCATTTAAAAATTCAATAAATAAAAAGTTATATCGTTTTACGTCCGTTTTCCATGCTGGCATGGGTTGGACGGGTGATTTCGGCCCCTCGTTGCTTCCTCATTGGAGTCACCACTCTCCCAGACGGGTCAGCGGCCCACGTCTCGCTTGTGTTTCATTTGGCATGGTTTCT
>JAOPJM010001291.1:40994670-41008016 GCA_027124095.1 Muusoctopus leioderma
TGGAGCGCCCTTGTCGGTTTACTCCGACCAGTTGCCGGGCCTCCAACCCAACCGTGACCACACGTCGAGTATTGGTTTCCGGAGAGGGGTCCGTAACGTACACACAGACACAGGCATACTTACATTGCGCACACACACTCCCTTTCAACACTGTGTCACCAATGTAATATAATGTATTCGTTTACCCTCTGCGTAAATCTGTCAATAAACACGTTGTAAATATACTTATATTCGTTCTTTCTCTCTTCTCGCTGTCTCGTTGACATTACTCTGTCTAAATCTCGACGCGTTACTCTTACTCTGTCTATCGCACGACGCGTCGCTATCACTCTGTCTATCTCTCCTCTCGCACACATTTAATGTTTACGTCGGCCTATCGAACAGGGGGCGATATGGCCGATAGCCCATCAACTCATCGAACCTCCACACCCCCCTAAAGACCCCTTAAAGGCATTCTCCAGGTAGGTATAGTGGCTTGTCCTAGGTTATGAACTTCTCTTGTAGTTGCCTCACTAAGGAGGATATCAGTGGTTACCATCCTGCTGTGCTATAACTGTTTCTGTAACCTTCATAACTTGGTCCATCAATTTGATACCTCTGTAGTTGCTTTTTAAAACATCTTTGCCTTTGTAGCAGTTGACAATGATGATGTTATGCCAGTCATTGGGCATGACACCTCCCTGTACTACCTGATAGACTATGCAAGTAACTAGTGCATATCCTACTTCGCCAGATATTTTCAACATCTCAGCAATTATCCTTGATGGTTCAGCTGCTTTCCCTACCTTCATATCCTTAATCCCCTTTTGACCATATAGTTGTCAACTTCAATAGCTGGTCCCTAGACCGTCTCTCTAATACATTCTCTTCATACAGCAACCTCTCAAAGTTTAACACAATACACACTTCTTTAAGTACAGTGTGCTAACAGAAGACACAAATATTTTGTATTTAACCACATTGTAAGACTGTTTATATTATGCATCAAACAAGATAGAAACTACATGCTATAGAGCATTGTGTATGATTCCACACTACTATGCCAATTAAAATTCTCTAGCAAAAATATTGTAACTGATCGAAACTAAATGTTACACATCAAATACGGGTGGTTATTTGAGGATTAGATTAAATAGAAAAGCATAATAAAGAATACAAATTACTTTTTTGTACAGTTGTAGCTCCAGTAAGGAATTGGTAAAAAATGTGGAAACTACGTTCCCCCTCTGCTTGACGAACAGATCTTGATTTTTCTAAAAGATCTAAACAGATATTAAGGAAATTCATGGCATAATTGAAAAAGGATTTACGAAATATAACTGACTGACAGCAGGATAAAGTTTTCAGAGAAAATTTAAAGAAAGCATTTATAATGACTACACATGGCCAAAGTCATACTAAGTTGTAATTCTGGTCCATTTCAGTAGACATCACATGAAGGAACCCAACTGAAGTAATGTTCAGTTAGCATTCTAGCTGTGGCTATCTTATGAGCATGCTAATATGTGGCTCACACTTTAAATGTGCTAAAATAACATTTTAGGAAAATATGACTGTCACAATGATTAGGTACTTAGAGGCTCCTTTACTGGTAACATTTAAAACTACACATGTACTGTGATACAATAGTGAAGTTCGTTAATTTGTATAGTTTGTGTGCTGTGGAGAGACGAGAATCTTGATGTTTCAAGTAAAGCCCTTTGTACCCCAACAGCATACAAACTTATCCAAGTTTATGAAATTCACTAATTTTTGCCGACGCTCATCGGAACTCTGGTATTTATTTGCTGTGATTATTGTACAAGTGTGATTTTAATTTGATATAAAAGTTATAGGATTCACAAACTATCGAATCCTTTTGAAATGTCTAAAGTTTCTTAACATCAAAACCAATAAACAAATTCACAAAGGATACAAGTTTCAATGTTGGCACCACAGATATATCCGGACATGTCGAAATTGATTCGAATAAATTTACCCTGAAATGCAAAATACAACCAGTTAAAAAGACCTATGTTTACTAATTGACATTTAACATTTTCTCGTAAAGCAATCAGTGGATGTAGTAAACTTCTATAAACACAACAGCAAATATCTTAAATATCGCCACTACTGAAAATGTTAGCATTAACACAAAGTAATGAAAAAAACAAACAAAAAAAACTAAACTTTGGCTATTTAAAGAAAGCAAATTGTATATACCTTATCTTAAAATTATATATGCAAAATATAACCTTTATAAATATGCATCTTAATGTTGCACTGCTGTTGCAAGTTTGTTGCAACTGATAAACTGGAAGTGCGTGTGTAACAGCTGCTGCACCCAGTCTTGTTATTCATATACTGCTTGTTTTTAATTAGATTCTTGCCAATTTCTCCCAGTGCCTTAACTCCATGCTAAGCAATTTTAATTGAATGTCCTAATTTCAAGTACCGTACCTTTATAAACAAATAATTGTTCACCAACATGATGTGGCTCTCCACAGAGATCCATACAGTGGACATATTGATATGCTAACTGAGCTGAGTCAAAAGGCCAACCTGCAAGTGGACTTCCATATTAGAAATTCAGTCAGGCCACCAAAGGTCAAGCTTTCATCATAAAGAATGTATATGGAGACTATTCTTTTTTTCTTGCTTGGCATACATTATCCAGAACTTAAGCCATATAAACAATGTTTTAATGACACAAGCCTTGTATGCTGCTACAATCAGTAAAACATTACAACTTACTCATTACTGTCATGTGTTATTAAACTCCTAGTGGGATACACTTGGTTTTATTTTAACAAATTACAAGCAACAAATTCAAATAAAAAACAATTTTGATAAAAATGAAAATCAAAAATGCAATAATACTCACAAATCGAGAGGAATTATCATTTTTTATGGTTTTGGCATTTCCAAAAGCTTCAAGGATAGGGTTAGCTTGTAACAATTGGTTTTCTAATTCACCCTGAAATATGTGATTTTATGATTTCAATTAGATTATGGACATGCACTTATTTGATAATCTGTTGTTAAAAGTATAAGACATATCCCCACCCCAATGGTATTGAAATTTACTATTAAAGAGGCATTTTAAATAGGCAGATGTAATCAAAAATACAACTAAACAGACCATTAATATGTGAAATGAAACTAAAATAGTGCAAAAACAACTTTTTAATTATTTAAAAATGAAGAAACGGTTGTTTTGCAACAGATTACATTTCATGGAGCAATGAAAACTATTTAATTCATACACCTACAGTTTTATATCGCTATCTCCATGTTAACATGGATGGGATAAGTTTTACATGTTTGAATATTAGCATATGAATTGTTGAAAGCAATTTTTTATTTACTTTATATCACTATTTGTGAACAATAGTGTCATTGGCTACAAGTTTCCAACGGGCCAATCTCTGGTTCACTGCATTTTTGATGGCCAAAGTAACCAAGGAGTGTCAGTAACTCAGTGCGAAACAAATATCGTAACGGATTTTGTTCAAAGAGCACCATTTTTTCGCTGACGTTTACATTCTTTGCCATATACATTGGTGAAAGACGCACACACAATGGGCTACAGCATAGTTTCCATCTACTAAATTTTACTCACATTGGTCAACCCGAGGCTATAGGAGAAAACACTTGACCAAGGTGCCATGCAGTGTGATCAAACTTGGAATCACGTGGTTGCTGAGCAAACTTCTTAATCACCCAGTCATGTCTGCTAACAACATCAACTGCGAAATAGGAGCGATATCTATTTTCACCTAAATAGATTTAAGTAGATTTAAAAATTGTAAAATCTGAAAGATGTCTTAAAAACTAGGGATAAACAATTCAGGATATGTTATTTTTTTGTTTTTTTTTCATTGTTTTTTAATTCTTTTTACATCTGAAAACAATAATAGATCTACAGAACTATGATACTAGAACATTAATTTCAGTTGTATAAAGAATCAATCACCAGCAATTATATAGATGATATCTTTTTAAGTGGTTATTAAGCTGAAGTAGCTGGACTATTGGTAGTAAGATTCTAATTCGATTACATTGTGACTAACTTAAAGCAGGTGGTTAGCAGTAGAAAGAATGCCCACTTATAAAAATACTTATCTAACAATATGCAAATATTGCAATAATCACTACATTTGTGCTACCATGGAAAAATTATATACAAAAAGAAGAAAAAAACATAAAATTTAGCAAAGAGTCTAATATATGAAAGATATGTGAAAAGATTTTGTATGTTAAGAAAGTTTTCATAACTTGCTGGAAAATGTCAAGATAACTTGTCTATAATGTGCTTTGGCCAAGAATGCAATACAATACCAAAGATGTGAAACTTTTACCCATAACCCAATAGTCCATCAATAATACTCAGGTACTAAAAATTCAACAAAAATTTATTTGTTCCGTTTCCTGACAACACAAGTCAGAAATAACTCAATAAAAACAGTAACTGAAGTGTTTACAAAGAAAAGACCAACTGAAATGCAATGCAAAGACTAACTACAATAACCTAATTAACATGAAAGCCAGAACATTTCCACAATAAAGTGCGATAATTAGAGCATAAACATTTTTTTCCATTGTAGCTAACAAAAGAAAAAACTTTATATTTTAAATGTTAACAGGAAATAGATATGTAGTGTGACCATATTGAAGTTAATAGGTTTCTTTTCACTGCACAAAGTAGGTCAGTTAACATATGAAGGTAGGAAAATCAGAACTGACAATAACCCAAAGCAAAATGTGGCTAGAGAGAACAAGGTGATAAAAAAATGTACAGATGACAACAAGTTAGTTGGAGTGAGAGAAGGCATACATAGTGTGCACCAGAGACAAATTCCATGAGGTAGAAGTTGATAAAGTATCAAATTATCATGGGAAGTAGGCAGAAGAGAAATAGCCTTGTGGAAGTTTGTAAGTTGTACATCAAGGCTAAACTGTAGATTTTTAATGATTGATGATATCACCATCATAATGGTGGATGATATCATTGGTCTTAAATTGAAGATAGTAAGTATTCTGATCTCTTGGCACTATGTGAATGCCAGTAAGTATCCTGAAGTGGAATACTCTAGAAATAGAGACCAAGCTTTGGGTGTAGGTGTGGATACTGTGCAGAATATAAAATAATGAGAGTTTTATAGTACCCTCTGAAAAGAGACAGATATTGTAAATAGAATCTTTTAAGAAATATCAAAATTAGTCTTAAGAACATTACCATAAAACCCGACTCATTTGTCATATGAAGAACTATCACACGGGTCTTATGTTAAGATGGTGTAAGAAAGTGATTTCTTTACAATACAAATGAAGAGAACCTAGTTTTTTTTTCTTTTTTTTAAGATTGCATTCAACAGGTTTAAAAATGTCCATAGATAAAAAAATAGATACTGCTGCTTCAGGCAAGAAACATTACCTATCACTTAATGTAGCTAAATCTAAATAGTCAACTAAAAAACATCAACATAGCTAATTAATAAAAAGGAAAATAATGATTGCTGTTAGCATTTCCAAATAGCTGACTGAAACATTCTAGGAAGAATTCTTTTAAACTTATGGAAGATACACCTTTAGTGACAAACATGCAGACATTGTATCATCAAAACAAGAATTTTAGAACAATTCTGAGAAAATGTCACTGCCAATGCTTTCAATAACATTTTTAAATCAACAAAGAACAAAAGTAATGAAATTGAAGAATAGCATACAATAAGGTCATGGAACATTTTTTTTTTTAAAGAGATTATATGATATGATAACCATGCCATTGTCATGTAGGAAAACAGGCACTTATTCGTTTAAGCATGGATTATTTAAATCCTGCCTCAAACTCATTTATTATGCATTTTATTTTTTAAATGGTCTTTGGATTTTTATGTTTTAAACATTAGAGATGAAGAACCTGCCAAAAAAAAATTAATTTTTTTGTTATCAGAAACTGATTAGGGTGTTAATGGATTTGCAGTTGCAGTACTTATTTATTTAAATATAAATATCAACTTTTCATCACATCCACTTTTCTTCACCTCCAGGACTCTTTGGACCGCAGGAGATCTCCAGCGACTATCCAATTAATGCACCGCTCACACCCGCCCCTGCCTCTCGTGCATCACTCACCCTTTTTCCCCACACCCTGAGCTATACTCTTCCATTTCTATCTCACACTCTCAGGTCAAGGTTGCTCTCCAAAGGGCAGAGACTAGAGTAGAAGACTCTTTAGCCAGGGTATCCTCTCTAGTGTTGGTGCCACAATAAAATGTACCCAGTACACTGTAAAGTGGTCGACAATTGAATGGAGAAAACATAGGGTAGAGAGGGCTCTTTAGTTGTGCCATGGGCATGGCAACCTTTCTAGTGTCGGTGTCACAATAAAAAGCACTCAGTACACCATGTAAAGTGGTTGGTGATATGAAGGGCATCCAGCTGTAGAAACCAAGCCAAATGAAATATACGAGCAAGACATGGGCCACTGACCCGTCTACGAGAGTGGTGACTTCAATGTGGAATTGACACGGGCCGAAATCACCTGTCCAACCCATGCCAGCATGGAAAACGGACGTAAAACGAAGATGATGAGATGATAAATAAATTTCAATTGTATTTAAAGTGTATAAATATATTTGTTTGCATTTGTAAGCATTGTTTCACTTTCTGAAAATTTAAAATACTGTTCCAGTTTCAATTAAGGGTGAGAACGAAATTACAAATGCAAACAAAAATATATTTATAGACTTCAAATGCAAATGATATATATTTATACAGAAACATAAAAAAAAGGACAGTAGCTGCAAATCTAACCCTAATCATCAGTTTATGATTTCAAAAAAAAATTTTTTCCCTTTTTTAATTTAAAAAACAAAATTTTGCAGATTATGAATGTCTGGTGTTCAAAACATAAAAATCCAAATGCCATTACGGGGGAGCGAGGGGGCTTGGGGGGGCATAATGAAGTTAGAGGTGGAGTTTAAAAATCCACACTTAAACAAATCGACAATGGTTTGCAATACACTTGTTTCATATTTATTAAATATTCTCATTTAAAATACCATTATCTTACTGTTTTAGTTTAGTCAAAGTAGCACGAGTATCATTTTGCTTTGAGCTAATTTTAGAGGATTCTTCACCAATACTTCCACCACTGTTCATACTAACTAGGACATTAAATTAGTCATCTCTTTATATCTGCAAACAATAACTCTACAGACAAGTTACTGCTGAACTTGAAACCTCAATTACATTGGTATTAATGGAGCACTTTAATACCTCTAATAAGGAAGGGCAATGTAATTGCTAAAATAAATTATTTCTTCCATAACAATATTCCATAACTATTTGAATTGAAGTAGATAAGATAGAATTGTTAAAATACTTTGTAAAAGAAAATACTAGCATACTTTCAGGTTTTAAATGTAAATTACTGTGGATGTAAGACTAACTGTGTCATTATTATCTAATTTCAGACATCTAATTCAATAATGGTGGCTTCTCCTTTGGTCTCGACAATGAGCATTCAGTTGTTCAACAGACTGAATTCCTACTCATGAAATTAATGTGTAAGTGGCTAAGTATTCCACAGACATGCCTGTAACTGTTACACAATTCTCAGGCTGAATCAGCATGACACATTGTAACAAGGCTGGATCTTTGAATTACAGGTACAATCCAGAGTGAAAGAAAGAGAGAAGAATTGACCCCAGTACTAGACTGGTACATTATTCATTGACCCCGAAAGGATGAAAGGCAAAGTTGACTTCAACAGGATTTGAACTCAGATGCAGACAGCAGGAATGAACACCACAAGGCATTCTATTTAATACTCTAATTATTTTGCCACCTTTAATTCAATAATAGCATAAATAAAACAACATTCAGTGGTATAATTCACATACTCAAAATAATAAGTATGGTTAGTGTCAGGAAGGGCATCTGGCTGTAAAATACTGCCTCAAAAAAATCTCCGTCCAACCTATGCCAGCATGGAAACTAGGACATAAAAACGATGATGGAACGATGATTGTCAAATATGTATTTGTGATATTTAAATCTTTTAATTATGAAACCATTAACAGATATACTCAAAATCTAACTTTCGTAAATGAGGAATTCTATTGCTAAAGAAATTGAGTAAAACAATGGAGTATAAATAATTAACTAGGAGTCAACTGAAGTTATCAAAATTCTGCTGTTAATAGGAAAACTTTTTTTTTTAATTTTCTTCTGGAAAGTTAAAATATTTCAATTTATTCAATGTTTTTACTTTTATTTAATTCTTTGGTTGTATTTCTCAATGCCTAACAAAAATGTTTTGTCTGACATACTATTTCTTTTTGCACTTAAATTTCTATTGAATTTCTTAGTAAATATGAATTTTTAAAAACTTTAAACCCCTAAACCTATAGAACTCCCTAAAATTTATATTCTGATTGAAGGTACTAAACAGATATAATTATAAAGGTTTCACTATTGCTAAGCTAGATAATTTCTTATGCTGACAGGTAATAGCTGTTTTTTGTTTTTTTAAAGAACATGCAATACTATTCAAAGGCAATCAAAACATGTCACAATTCTAGCAATCATGAATGACAAAGGCTTAGAAACAATATATAGTACAGTGTCCCATAACACATGCTGATTTTTAATTGGTTACATGAACCAATGACAATTTAGCTATGTATAATATATAACTGCATTCCATACTATTAGAATTTGTTGTAAAATTAATATTTGCGAACATGAATAGATAGCGTTATTGTAGCTAACAGATCTTAATGCAAAGAAAATAACACCAAAAAAAGTCATCTTTGCACACCAATAATTGTTGCTTGCAGAATTAAATAATGTGGAGAAACATCCAAAGTTCATCCACAAGAGCGTTGAGGAAATTGGCTGTAGAAGTTAGTGAAGCAATTTGAAAGTTGTAAAAATGTTGGTTCAATAGTATTAGAAGAGTCATAAACATCAAAGACTTCCTCTGTGCAAATAACTGTGCATATTCCATTATGCTTGCTCCCTTATAAACTTTATTACTGTAAAATGAGGGTCAGCATAATAAAATGTTCAAATAAAGCTCCTCTCTCAACAACAATAGCAGCAAACATCATTGCCATATTTGGAGTGCTATGAAGCCTATATTGTTCCTCACCAAAGCTTTATATCCAAACAAAATGTGGATGATTTAGCAGCCAACCCCCACCACCAAGAAATATTTTGATAAACTAGTAAATGCCAAGAGTTATTTACTCATGTTAAAGAATAATCTCATACTATAACATTCTGAAATTTGACATATGTTGCCAATTTACCATTTTATTAAAATGCCAAATCGAGTACCAGCAATTGTTTAATATTTATTGAGTTTTATTTTCTCAAATTCTAATGGTCTGCAAATAAACTTTGTTTTTCAATTTATTTTTTAATAAAAATAATCTTGAAACCTGCATGACTTATAAGGCAACCTACATACACAATGGGACAACGTGTATATACAATCAAACCACATTATTATAGAAATAGTGTCTTATCAGTGTTTCTGTAGGAACTAATGTCAACAGAAAACTCGCCAAGTAATTTCTCAAAATTCTAAAATGAAATTTTGTTGTTTTGTAGCTTTGTTCAAAGAATTGTTTGATCAGTATTCTGTCCATATTTAAGGGGAAGTTTATTGAGGTAGATTTAGTTGCTTCATTGAGAAGGTCAAGGAACTACACAGAAGTTACTTGCTGCCTCATATAAAAGCTGTTTATTGTATTGACATTATAAGAAATTGGCTGACATTATTTGTCTCAATTATACTTTTGGGAAGAAAGATGACACTGTACAAAGTAAAAATATTAAAAGTTTTATATATTTCTTATTAAAAGGTCTTAGAGGACAAGAAAATGCTTATTTTACAATCTTGACTATGTTTTCTGTCCTATCAGTATGCCATAATCAATCTACTCGAGTCATAATGCAGAACACTATTTTGAGAAATTTATATTTTTTTTTTTTACAAACTAAGCCACAGCATCAATTCAAATGACAGTGCTTTCAAATCATTTAAACATATTACACAGATCTATTAAATGAAATAATAAAAAAAGAGAACAAGAACATTTAAAAAGCTTCTAATGTTTCCATACAAGAACCAACTCAAGCAAAATCTCAAGATAAGTACTTGTTCAACATTAAATCTCAGAAAATAGCAAACTACTAAAGTATAAAAAAAGAATTTAAGATGAGAAAGCTTCCAAATAAATGAAAAACAGCTTATTAGATATACAACAAATATATTAGATATGTCCAGCAAAACACACAAAAGCTCCAAGTGAAAGCATATATTTGTCAAAAAGCCATATTAATAATAAATAATAAAAATTTAAAAATTTACAGTAACTGAAGATTTGTGGTATTATAAAAATGAAAAAAATGAGCCAACCTTTTTCAGATATACCATGCTTGAAACTGACTCCTCGCTGACCACACCCTAAGTTAATAAACAGATTACATGCCAAACGTTAGATACAAGCATGCTGCAGTGTAAGCGTGTTGCCTTCCACACATGTGCCACAAAATAAAAATATTAGATGTGAAAACTACAATTAAATCAAAGCATACTCACGAGATTCAGCTCCTTGCTCTAAAAGGGGATAAAGAGAGTAATTGAAAGTTAAAACATGCAAACGGTCATGCAGACAACTGACGCTAACTGGCTGTTAGCCCAGGGAATGTATAGTGATTGATACATCCAGTTGTACTGTGCTTGTGAACAGTTTGTTGGGGTGATGTACAAACAGTGCATACTGGAGCAATGCTATTCATTATGACTGATGTGCAGTAATCAATCAGCTAGTGTAAATTGGTGAAAATGTTCAGCATACAGCTAGCTACAATATAATCAGAACTACTGAATGGTGTAGAATTTAATACAAAGCTCTTCAAAATAGTAGCATCCAAGATCCATTCATTTGAATTGATCTTGGATGCTAGATAAAGTTTAAAATTATTTAAACATTAAATCCAACACTTGATGTTGCTTATGATTGAATGGGCTCTGAATTATTCCAGTTGTTCAATCAACAGAACTATCTACTCATTGAATTATAGTCTAAGTGGTTGAGTATACTCCAGTTACTTGTACTTTTTATGTAATCTTCAGGCAGAATCAGTGTGACAAGAATGGGACCTTGAATCACAGGTTCAGTCCATCCAACAAGCTTCTGCAGTTTTCGTCTTCCCAACTTCACTTACAAGTCGAGTCAACCCAAGGCTATGGTAGAAAACACTTGCTTAACCCTTTTGATACCAAACCGCCTGAAACCGCCCTTGGTTCTATAATAAAAACCATTTGTTTTAAAGTGCTCATACTTAAATTTAAATCTTCCATAATAATTATATGTAAGAAATGTTATTAAGTTAGGTTCCAAACACCAACTTAATAACAAGAAAGTTAGTTATTTTACTAATTCTTGATTATTGACCAACTTAATTGAAAAATTGTAGGCTGTGTATTTCATTAGAAATACGGTAACGAAAGAGTTCCTTTCATTACCGTATTTCTGTGAGAGGAATAAATCAAACAATTCATGTGGAGGTAACTGGAGTAAGTGGTACTCTTAAGATATATAAATTGGCATTTACTTGAAATATGAAAATACTAGAACTACTTCAAGCATACACTGCACCAGTGGTTCTCAAACTTATTTTGTCATGGGGCACAGAACCCTTACACATTTTCCCAAAAATCACGGAGCCCACAGCTATATTTTACAGACAACCACTGCCACCCTAATTTGAATAAGACATTAAATGAAGCAAGAATTGTTTCCGAGAAATCATTTATTTGAAAATCGTGAATACCATTTTTTTTTATAAAATGAAATTTTAGAAAATTTTATTAATTGACACCTTATTTCACAGAACCCCACTATTTTTTTTACAGCACCCACTTTGAGAAATGTTGCACTACACTACGCAATATTTCTATACTACATTTCTATACTATCACCTGCATTATATTTATACACCACTACACTACACAATATTTCTACACTACTCTACTGCACTATACTATGTTTCTATACTATCACCCTGCACTATATTTCTACACTATTCTACGGCACTATACAATATTTCTATACTATAACCTTGTACTATATTTCTACACCACTACACTACACAATATTTCTACACTACACTACTCTACTGCACTACACTACATTTCTATATTATCACCCTGCACTATACTACATTCCTACACTATCACCTGCACCACATCCCTACACCATAATGCTATACAATATTTCTACACTACATTTCTACACTACACAACATGTGTATACTATCACTCTACACCACATCTATACACCACCATACTACACAATATTTCTACACCACTACACTACACAACATTTGTATACTATCACTCTACACCACATCTATACACCACCATACTACACAATATTTCTGCACTACATTTCTATACTATCACCCTGCACTACACTTCTACACCATTATACTACACAACATTTCTACACTACTCTACTGCACAATATACCACATCTCTATACTATCATCCTGCACTACACTACATGTCTCTACTACTACTACTCTACATAAGACTACACCACATTACTACATACGCTAGGGTACGATTTCAAGATCTTAACTCTGTTCTATGATTTTCAGCCAGACAAATCACCATACTAGTTTAAATTTTGAGCACACCTATGAACACAGAGATAGACAACTGAGTGACATTTCCAGCTGTGACTAATCTCTTCAAATTGTAGGTTAGGTTGTTCTAAGATTTAGGTGTTAAAACATGAAGTTCATGCTTCAAAGAGAGTAGGGAAGCTTCCTGATGGAGATTTGGTTGCTAGATTGAGTTGAATCTTCCTCATTGGCTCAAAGTTTAGTTTCCTGCATTGATTGTCTGTCTGATAAGTTCTGTTTAATCATAGCCTGGCACCAAACCAGATGCAGATACAAATGCAGAGTGACTGCGTCCCATATATGTTGTCATTTCTAACGAACCCTTGTTTATTTTGGGCAACATATATATACGAATACATATGTATGCACACACATGCACACACACACATATACATTAATGCACACAAACATAAATACACTTGTACGCACACACACACACACAATATATATACACACACGCATATATACATACACACATATATATACACACACACATACATATATATGCACACACACATACATACACACACACATATATATACACATACATATATGTATATATATATATATATATACTCACACACCCACACATACATATACCCCCCACATATATATATATATATATATATATATATATATATATATATTTACGT
>JAOPJM010001291.1:41013359-41031945 GCA_027124095.1 Muusoctopus leioderma
TTTTCTTTGTTACTCCATTAATTACTTCATTTGTAATATTATTGTAATAAATTGTACGAAAGGAGAGCGTGAAATCCACGGGGGAAGGGATGTCGAGGGGCCCAAAGAAGTTTGAAGCCTAGGGGCCCTGCCATGGGTTAATACGGCCCTGGAGTTAGGTCCATGTAGGATGGTGATGTTTTAGATGAAGGGCTAGGTGTTGCAATGGGAGCAAGCAATGGAACTAGGTTGGGTGTGGCATATCCAGGATGATATGGAATCTGTAGTCACGTATGAAGAAAATGAGAGGGCATTCAGGGGAAGTAGCAGGTCAGATTGGAGGAGACGGAAGTGCTGTAGAATGGTACATTGGAGAGGTACGGTGGTGGGATGATAAATGAGGGGAAGGGAATGTGGTTGGTGATAGGGTGTATACGAGGCATGAGAACAGAGTCGTGGTCAACAGTACAGGCTCAATGGTAGGGTGGCATCAACAACTGGTAGGAGGTAACCCCATTGCATGAAATAGTGGACCATTTGGTGCGAATAGGTATGAAAGTACAAGTCATGGCAATAGAAGTGGTAGAAGAAAAAGAATTGTGAGTAGGGGATAGATAAGGTATAAGTGAGGTTGGAGGAGGTGAAATCGAGGTAGGAGTGAGAGTTAGTAGGTCTATAAATGACAAAGCTGGAGAGGTTGGGGTGGTTAATAGATTACAAAAAGTTAACATAGGTGGTGGAAATGGTGAATGTGAAATCTAGGACAGAGTGGAAGGAGTTGAGCTGTTTATGGGTAAGGGGTGTGATGCCGATACATTCATTGATGTAACAACTGTATAGCTCTGGAGTGGGTCCAGTAGACTTAGGTCTCAATATGTCTAACGAACAGGTGGGTGGGGTGGGGGGGTCCATCCTGGTTCCCAAGGCTACCCTAGTAATCTGCTGACAGAAGTCCCTGGAAAAGGAGAAGCAGTTGAGTATGAATACAAGTTCAGTGAGGTGGAGAATAGGAGTGCTGTGCTCATGCATGATACAATGGTCAAAGGAATATTTTAGGGCTAGGAGACCATGTCATGGGGGATGAGTACAGAGGGACTTAATGTCCATAGTGAAGAGGAGCTGGGAGTGGCAAGGAAAGGCTGTAACCAAGGATGAAGAGAGCTGGTCTAAGTATTTGTAGAGGCAGTTTCAGGCAGAAACGGTGGGGCAATCAAGGTTATTGGCTCTATGAATCTTGGGGAAAAAGTAGATGGTGAAGGTACATAGTGTGTGAATGATGAGGTTGGTGGCTGTGGGGGGAAGAAGAGAAGAGGCTGTGGGAGGAAGAAGGAAGGGTGTCCAGTTGTAGAATTCTGCTCCAAAAACAAACATGTCTAACTCATGCCAGCATGAAAAAAACTGACCTAATGATGAAATGATAACGAATGAAGCGAATTATGTAATTTTTCTTTTTTAATCTGATTGCATTATGAATATGAAATTTGGCCAAACCACTGTTTCCATTTGCAACAGGGACCACACAAGAGACTAGAGGTATCCCTGTGCACAGAAAGGAAATGAGAGTTTAGTAAATATATAAATGTTGAAAAACAGTTTATAAAGAGGAAGCCAAGAAAGATGAAAAGTTATATATATATATATGAACTTCCTCGAAAGTTTGAAACGATGCATCCCATACATGTACTTCAGGAAGCAGCAAAAAAAAAAAAAAAAAATAATAAAATACTTATGGGGGTTTGAAATTTGAGTTTTTTTTATACAGGCAGCAATTAATTTTCACTCATAGCTATATTCCCAGGAGTAGAGCTAAAAGAGACTCAAGCAAAACCACTTCATTAATTGTTTTTCTTTTTTCTTTTTTCTACTATAAATCTATAAGAATTTGACTTCCCAGAGTTAATTGGTTGAAAAATTTTGGAATTGGTCAGTTTTCTTTTTAATTCAAAAGAACATGTTATATAATTAATATTTCTAAAAATAAACAATTTGCAGCAAAAAAAAACTGGGTTACTCCCTCCCACAGATCTATAAGGTTTAGCAGCAACTCATAAACCTTTGTTCTGTCTTCCTCTCTTCCACCAAAACATTCTTTAAAACAAAGTCTTAGAAAAAGAACAAGAATCAATCTGCGAGATAATTTATCACTCTCGTACAATATTTGTGGACTTAGTCCAACCTTGATTTTATCTGCCATCTAATATGCAAACCACAAATCTTATTCTGCACTGAGACACAAATTCCTCATCCACTATCCATAACCTACCTATGCTGGTCTCTGTGCTTACACAGAATCCACTCTCCCTACTACTTAACTCTCACCTGAGTGTCAGCAACTACGACTTCCTGTTACTTCATCTGCTGTCTATTGCTCTCTGAACTCCTCCAAACACCAGTGGTTGTTTAACTATCTCTTGCCTTCCATTGAGGATAGAGCTATCTCAACTATTTCAGATGTCATTATCCTCAGTAACTTTAATACATACAACTTCTTTTGGCTCTCACTCTCCTGATACAGAAACCACTGGCGCAGACAAAATCATTTGCGATTCTCAACTCTCTGCACTAATTAGTCTTCTCACTGACTGACACACCAACTCTCCAAACACAGCCTTTACACAGCCATAACTATCTCTTCCTCATTGACTCATCTAATCGGTGTCTAATCAAAAAAACTCCTCTTACTTCGCCCTACTGCACAATCCCTACCTCTCTCCAACCCTTTGGTACTTGAAGTCATCTAACTACTCAAATCTCTGCCAATTCTATGCTGATTACACATGACATCAAATGTTCTTCACCTCTGATCTATTCAAACAAATAAACGAGTTAACCAATAACTTTTGCACAAGATGTCCCTCTACATCTCACTGATGCAATCAAAGCCCAACAAGGTGATTGGTCCTGATAGTGTCCTTTCCATTATGTTTAGATAATCTGCAGGGCTAAGCTATCCTCACCAAACTATTTAATCTTCCTCTCAGGGATCTATCCCAATTAATGGAAACATGCTACAATGTGTCCTATTCTTCCAAAAAAGCAACCTCTGTCATCCTGCCAACTACCACCCTATTGCCCCATTTCAAACTATCACCCTATTGCCCCACTTCAAACTACCACCCTATTGCCCCACCTCAAACTACTGCCCAATTGCCCTACTTCTAACGTCTCAAAACATCACTTTGAATTATCTTCTTATTGATCACCAGTATTTCTTCGGTAGACTCAGATATATTGGAGGTTTGCTGGCTTTAGTCACGTGTGGACTCATCCTTCAGAACTGTGATGAAAGCAATTTTGTTGCCCTGTGATCTTGTGAGACACAAGAGCCTCCTAATTAAGCTGCTCATTGGTGGGTTCCATCCATCTCACAGATGAAAAGTTTCCGGTTAAACTGCTATATATGAACATTCTATCAACTTTAGAATGTCCAATGTTCAGTTATGTTTCTTACACTCTTACTTCTGTACATGATATCACTCCTTAACCTTCTGCACACAAGCATCATCCACATGCAACCTAGACACCTCAAGCACTGATACTGGGAACAGGAACCTCAAAAACATCCTTCGAAGGTGGGTGACATGACAACCTAGTTTTGTTTAACAGCAGTTACAATTGCTACACATATCAAGCAAACAACTGTTGCATTACACACTCTACACACAACTAAAGCCCTCAAACTCACTAGAAACGCTAAGGCCCTCACAATCTCTGATATCTCATGACCTCACATATAACATTGCCAAATCCGCACCCAAAAGACTAGATTTCCTATTCAGTGGAAAAAATTACTTCAGCTCTAATCAGTTGCTGACCCATTACAAAGCTCAAGGGTGACACGCACTAGAGTGCTGCTCATATACCTTTGTCAATGGTGATACACACGCATCCTAATGGGCATTTTTTTTTAAAGCTGATTAGTAAAGACTTATAAACAAGCCACAACCATTAGCCAAGAGCTGAAGCTTCCTCATCTACTCCTCTAAAGTAGCAAGCTGCATGCCACCTCTGCCCAGACTCCTCTCCTATCATGCTGACCGTCTCACCCAAAACTTGCACTGCACTAAACTCTTTACTTAATCACCCCTCCCCAAAACAGCATCCCTCTGGAATATCCTCCCTGCCAACGTTTTTTTAATTTTTTTTATAGCATTGACCTACAGAAGTTCAAGAGAGAACCTCTATGTGGTTGCTCAACCTGCAAGAAATAGCAACCAAATCTCCCTCAAATAACACCCTACCATCTTAAGAAAAGTAAAGGACCTAACGGATAATGTGATACTAGATACACTGTGTGAAAAACAAAAAAAGATAAGATGGTCACTGCTGGAATGCTTTTTGATAAGTTTGCTGGATCAGAGATGACCTGGGTTTAAACAACAGAAGTTCAGGTTTAATCACCTGCATTGATCTCATCAGTCTAGGAGGACCTACAAAATGTCATGGATCCTGCCCCCTCTAACTAAGTAAAAAAAAAACTTCCTATTTGTAAAATATAATTAAAAGTCTGATCAAACACCTTTAATATACCATGCAACAAAGAGAATACAGAACACCTCACATTCTAATTTTGAAAACAAAAATTGCAGTAATTAGAGTACTGAAAGAATGTTAACTTTAATAGTTTGACAGCTAGAAGCAGATTTTTACTTGGTAAGTAGTAATAAATTTGATAAATAATCTTTGCCTTAGAAAATTATATCACAAACAAATCAGATTAATTAGAGAAAATAATTATCAGAAAGCTAAGTTGAATATAATCACTGTAATAAGCCCTTAAGAAAGAAACTAAGAAATTCATACAGCTGTAAAACATTTCCACCAAATACTGGTACAGATGTTTCAATTTTCATATCCATTGAATTGACGTCAGAATAGAAAAATGGACAAATACTAGATAACCCTTGCATCAAATATATGCAAGATAAAGTTAATCACCATATGAATATACACTTCATCATCATCATTGTTTTTACACGTGTTCCATGCTAGCATGGGTCAAATGGAGATTACAGTGGTGGAAAGTCTGGATAAAATCTAACTGAAATTAACAAAGTTTATAGAAACACGAAAGGAAGAGCTACTGTTTACAAAGCATCATTGGAGTGCATCTGTCTATCCTGGAAGAAAACTACTTCACATAGCATACTTTGGCAACTCTACTCAGTTCAAAAGAATGTACTCAGGATCAACACATTTGATTGAGCAGAGACTACTAAAAAGCTCACTATCATCTGCCTACATCTCAAGAGACAAGTTGCTGCAACAATACTACTCTATAAAATGAACACAAGCCACAGTCCATTGGAACTCAGAGCTATATTGCCACCATAGTAAGAATGACAATGTCATACAAGAATCAATACATTCACATCTATACTTGCTCTCTCGATGCCTGATGCCAAGAACCAGACATAAGGTAGGAGCTTTCTATACTCAGCTTTTTATTATTATTGGATTGGTTACACACAGTGGATTGGCATAATCCTTAGAGTGTCTAACAAAATACCTTGCAGTATTTAGTTACAGCCCTTTACATTCTAGGTTCAAATCCCACTGAGGTCAACTTTGCCTTTCACCCTTTCGGAGTCAATCGATATAATCGACTGTACCGCTCCCAAAATTTCTGGCCTTGTGCCCATGTTAGAAACAGAGTCATTAGCACGTCAGACAGAATGCCTCGTAGTATTTGTTCCGGCTCACTGCGCTCTGAGTTCAAATCCAGCCGAGGTCAACTTATCCTTTCGGGGTAGATAAATAAAGTACCAGTCAAGTACTAGGGTTGTTGGCCTTGTGCTTACATTAGAAACAATTTTTATTATTATTATTATTAATATTATTATTAGTTTGATCTGGAGAAAGGAGCTGTGCCCATGGTCTTCACAGGCCCTCTCAAACAGTGAGATTGATGTTAACATTCCACTTAAACTGTTACAAGTCAATAATTGCAGGAAATAGATATGCAGGGAAGGAATTCCAGAGGGCCGAGTTTATGGAAAGGATGAGATGTTGTTGTTAGTAGACCTGGGGGAGGACACAATACAGGTGATGAGAGGAGGAGAGACGGGTGTGCCAAGAATGCTTGAGTGGGGGTGGCACGAGACCAACCAGCTCCGAGGAGCAGAAGCCATTATAGTATCAGTAGTAAAGGCAGAGGGAGGAGACAGTATGGCTGTAGGCCAGAAGTTAGAGTGTCTTTGTGAGTCACTTCATATTAATCAGTCGAGTGGCCTTTCTCTAGATACGGTCTAGGATGTTTGTGTGTGTAGCAACATCCCAGTTGTGGGAGCAATACTCCATTGTAGGTCTTACTTGAGCTTTATAGAGGGTTAGCAGTTGATGGGGCTGAAGTATTTTCTAGCCCTAAAGAGAAAGGCTAGTCTTTGAGATGCAGTCTTTGCTATGTTGAGGATGTACATTCACCAGGAGAGATCTTTAGTGATAGTGAAGCCCAGCATTTGAAGCTATCACAAGGGCTCTAGTTGGACATTGCTCATATTTGAGGGGGAAGGGGTTGAGGTGTGATAATGTTTTCTTGATATGTGCAGTGATTATGGGTTTTTTTTTGCTGTTGGAGAGAAGATTGGTAGGACCCCATTGGAGGATGTTTTTGAGGTCTCTATTCATGTAATCTGTACAGATTTGGCGTGAAGTTACATGCGGATGATGCATGAGTGCAAAAGGTTAAGGAAGAATGAAGGGTGGTACCATCTGCATAGAAGTGAGCGTTGTTGAAAGTGATAGCTAATAGGTCATTGATGTATAGGAGGAAGAGTGTGTGGGGAAAAAAACTGAACCTTGGGCCATACCAGAATTGATAGAGTGTGGGTCTGAGAGAGCTGCATCAGCACGCTCAGTAATAGTGCGATCTGACAGGAAGCCATCGATCCAAGAGATGAGAGATGGATGGAGCACCTAGGTGGGCAGTTCTGACAAAAGATTCACGTACTAGACAGTCGAAAGCTTTACTATGTTGAGAGCAACAACACTGCTTTCACCAAATTGGGGGCAAAAGTGACACAGCAAAGTAAATCTTCAGTATATCTGGCTTTATGAAAGCCGTACTGATGGTCACTGGTGGGAGAGAAATCCAAGGTGCTAGAGAAGGTTATTAGCTGTCTCCATCACCTTTGAGATATTGGAAGTGAGTGTGATAGGACGACAGTTGGCAGGGTTAGAGGAGTTGGAAATGGGATACAGTGAAGGACATTTCCAAAGATTGGGATATATCCCTGTAGAGTGAGAAACTGAAGAGTTTGGCGAGTATAAAAGCTAGCTCTGAGACACATTGTTTCAGGTTAATGGAAGGGACATTGTCAGGGGAAGTAGCCTTGCTGGTTTGAAGCAACTGGAGGGACTTTTGCACTTCACATGTGCGCATGGTGGAGTGGAAGGAGATAAATTTGGAGGTGATTTATCTAGCATGTGCAGTGTGGATTTGGATGAAAAGCAGGCAGGGAATATGGAGGCTTTCTCCACTGGAGTTCTGCATGCAGAACCATCATGGTTGAGAAATGGAGGAAAGGAAGATTCTGCAAAGTTGGTAGAAATCCTTTTGATAAGGAACCAAAAAAGGACTGTCTGCAGTGTGGGAGGCAGGAGAGCTTGAGAGCTGTGTGATGCACAGAAGCTTCCTTTACAATTTGGATGATGATCAAAAGTAGGAGTTGTGGCACTGGGTAAGAGCCATCAAGTTTGAAGGGGTGGGTGATTTGCTCAAGCGTTGTAGGCCGTGTTTTCACCTGAACTTCTGCAGCACAGCTAGGAGTGAACCACTTGGGAGATTTGGAGCTAGGAGTTGTTGTTGTGTATGGGATGTGGGGGGGGATATGCCTAAGAGGATGGTATCAGTCACTTGCCTAGCTTTTTCTGATGAGTTAGGGAAGAAGTGCATGTACTGCCAGGTGGAGCTCCACTCAGTCAGCTGATTTGAGATGCCAAAAGGTGGGGTGGGGGCATAGTGTAGTATGTGGATGTGCAGTGGGTAGTCGTGATAAGGCAGTGGTTGGATGACCCAATAGGTGTAAAGACAGTTATGGTCTGATAGAGGCTGGGTTTGGAGGTAAGAAAGAGATCGAGAGTGTTTGGAGTGAATGTGTAGTTCAGAGATGCATGTTGAGAGTTGAGAACTACAGTAGATTCGGTTTCCACACTGGCAGCATCAGTATAGGATGAGTGTGAAAACCAAGAAGAGTTGTGAGCATTGAAGTCACCAAGGAGAGGGATGAAATGAGATAGATGTCCTTGATGTCAGAAGAGATATGGTTGAAGAGTTGGTGGTGTGAGGAGCTCAGAAGCAAATGTATTTGAAGGAGTGAGGGAGGGAGACTTTGAGCCAGAGTAACTGGAAGTCTTTGTTGCTGAAGTCCAGGTGAGAGAGGTGAGTGGCAGGCAGAGTGGAATCTACTTTCGGAGTGAAGTTTGAATAGAAGTTTGAGTAGAGAATGTAGTCTGGACAACAGAGATGGACTATAGATAGAGGTTATGAGATTTATGTCTCAGAGAGGAATAGGAGTGTGATTTGGATGTTAGTAAGAGGTGATGTATGTGGTTGAGGTTGGATTGCACAGATGTTAAAGAGGGTTTAGTTTCAGATTTTGGCATCTAGGGAAGTGTAGAGGATACTGGTGCATTGTAAGGTAACCTCCAGCCAGGAGCCTAGTCTGAATGCTTGCAACAGAGTAAACTCTGCTAAAGGCACCCATGGGCTAAGTGATGGAGTTAAACCAGGCAACATGATGTGCCTGCCACCCAAGAAAAAAGTGGAACAAAGTTCCAAAGATAACAATTGGAACCATCTCAGAAAATGGAATACAAGATTTCAAAATCTGAACGCACAAAGACTGTCACTCTTCTTCAACAACGCAGTGTATCATAACCCTTCAAAGCTCCTCTTTGAGCTCAACTGTCCAAAAGGGCTATTGTTCATGTAATGAAAAAGAAAAAAAAAAAATCTACTTACGTGCATAGAATAGACTGATCTTCTCGATCTGTTGAAAGAAAATCATTTTCAGTTAGATTTATATACATTATATCAATGCACAGAATTATATACATTATACATGTACAGGAAAATTTATTTAAAATGAATGCAAAAAAAAAAGCAGTATTATAAAAAAAAAATTGTAAGTCACACACACACACACACACGATTAATATTCAATGCTAAAAAGCAAATTTTTATTCTATAGTGTCATTAATATACTTAAAAGATCAATATTCTTAAGATTCTTTTAAGATTTGTAATTTCTTTGATCAGCAAGACTAAGTTTAGCAAATTGCTTATGTAGTCTACCCAAAGAAATTTTCCTCTATAATCTTGTATGTAGCAACTTAGAATACAGACACTGTTTTGGAGAACTAACATTATTTAATGAATCTGAGCATACTATTAGATAATTAAGATATCAATAAGATTTAAATAGTTCTTAATAAAGAAAAAGCATAATAATGGCAAAACAGTTTCCAATTATTGATTCAAGTCTATAAAATATCAAATTTGGGTAAAGATGTTCAAGATGGTTTTCATAAAATAGTTGACAGAGTATTAATTAAAAATTATATGGACTTTAAGATTATAAACACAGAAATGGAACAGGACCAATAACCTAATTGGTAATGTATCATGGAATGTGGGTTCCATTTACACCTGAACTTTGCAATTTTCTCTTTATATCATGCTCTGTGTTTTTAGACAGGTTCCCAATATAATGACAGTAGCAGTAGCAGTAACTGATTCAGTGAAGCACTAAACTAAGTACATTAAACTATTCAGTTTTGTCTCATTAGATCAAGAATTAAATTCTTGCTGAGGCCAACTTCACTTTTTATCTCTCCAGTAGAATAATATAGCACTTGTAAAATACTGAAGTTAATTCAGCTGACTACTACCCCTATGAAAAAAATTTAACCTTATACCTATAAAAAAAAAAATATATTAATTTTTTTTTAAATGTAATTAGAAATATGCTAATTAAAATAATACATTTCACAAAGTATTCAAGTGAGATCTTATAAGTGAAGAGATGAAAATCTATATGCTAACAGTATATAGTGAATAAAAATCTTTCTACATTTATTGACATTCTTGGCATCTCCTACAACTCATTGCTAACATCTTATTCACAAACACACTGAAAAATTTTATCTCGTTTTACAAGTGATTCCTAATTACATACTATCCACGAACTACTAGCAGACATGAATGGGATTCTGAAATGGCACTTAACAGCAGTACTGGTAGTCGGTTTTACAGAATTATATAATGTCTGTTCTCCAAAAATAACATCAGAGTCAACCTAATATCAGTTGACAAAATCAAGCAGTAAGTGAAGTCTTCTACATATACTTATCTAAAGATGTAATCATTATTTAATCAGTATTGTCTTCAATTGTAAGTCATTTTCTTCAACTAATCAAGAACAATTTTAGTATATTTGTTCTTTTAACAACAAAGGGTTATTTTATTTTTATTTTAACCCTTTTGATACCAAACCGCCCTTGGTTCTGATAAAAACCATTTGTTTTAAAGTGCTCATATTTAAATTTAAACCTTCCATAATAATTTTATTTAAGAAATTTTATTAAGTTAGGTTCCAAACACCAACTCAACAAGAAAGTTAGCTATTTTACTAATTCTTGATTATTTACAAACTTAAATGAAAAATTGTAGGCTGTGTATTTCATTAGAAATACGGTAACGAAAGGGTTAAAGTTAAGTTGAAGTTCTATTTTTAAAGTCCAAGCTATAATATAGCTAATTATTTATATTAAGGTACTTGCTGAGCTTAAAGGTAGGAGGATAACTTTCTATCAAACACAGATTTATCTAAAAATTAACATGTTTAGCCCCAGGTCAACTTTGATTGGATCAAGGCCTAGGATCAAGGTATTCCAGCCATGGTATCTTATTTAGGGTGGCTACATAGGACTATATTATCTAATGTGTCCTTTCCCTTCCCTTTTGTTAAGATAGTAGGTAGGATGTAATGTGGGAGAGGTTTGGCTGTTATCTCTAGCAAGTTAAGTGACTGCATAGAGGTTCCCTTGTTGGTTTGAATTATTACCATGCACACAATGGAAATAAAGGACTGACTTACTACTGAAAGTCTACTGCTGCCATAGATTCCAGCATATAAAATTACTAATGTAAGCAAGCTTATATGTTCTTTACTTTATTAAAATTTTGTATTTATCTGTTAAGGTTTTCTTATCTCAAACAATTCTAATCAAACAGAACAATTTCATAAACTCTGAAAATTATAACTCAGTTGAATATTGTTACAAGAGTTTAACTATGAAATCTTATTAATAAATATATGTTAAACCTTCTTTCTGTGCCACATACAATAATTATCTACTGCAAGGTAATTAAATAAAAGATGTTGAGCAGAACAGCAAGAATATAAAAAGTGACAATGATTAATGACCATACAAAATACTATATATTTTATTCTAGACACAATGAAACAGTATATTGAATGGTCATGAGGTAGATAACTAACAGTGAAGTATATACTTATTTCTGTGTATAAATTTAACAGTTTTTAAAATTGTACCTAAAACTTTTGGTTGTCTTATATGTCAAATATAAGATTTGAAACATTGATTCAATAGTATAGATTACCATGTTTCAAATTTTATACTCAGATACAAAATGACTGACCTCTTCTCCCATGTTTAGGATGAAATTTAGAAATATGTAATTGAGTCAGTTACCCAGAAGTGGTTTCCTGCACAGCTAGCTAATAATATATCAGTTACAGTGTGTGTCTGCTTGCAACAATAAGCCATATCACCAAATGATACCCGTTTTAAACTAGGTAGAATTGGATCATTAACAACTAAGTGTCTTTACTAGGGACATCAGTGACAAGATATGAACAGTTATCACTTCAAACAACTCAGCCAGCTGTGATTCTGATTCAGAATATACAACACTTAAATATTATATATTATATGTACAGCACTTAAATATTTAGACATATGACTACATTATCATCATCATCATATTATTAAGGCAGCAGACAAATTTATTGCCTTGAAGGGCCATTCTAACAGTATAAAAGAATTCCCCCAAGTTATCCCCTATCAATTTATTGATTCTTGTAATAAGTTCTGCTATGAGAATCCGAGTCCTGAATTCTTAAATCTGAAGGAAATAAGACTATAAAAACAACCTTTATAAATAGATTACATTTTAAATAACTCAATATATAACTAATCTTCTGTATGTTCATCATACTCACTCAAAAAAATATACAAAGGCATGTAACAGTTAAAGTTGCCCTCCCACTCCTATTCACAAGTTAGAAGACAAACACTTCATATTTTTGTTGTTATTAATATTCTCCTATCGCAGTGTAACTGAAATATATACTACCCTGCACAAGTTCTATGATAACTTCTACCTCTATTAACTAGTGTATTAGTTTCAGCTCTTAACAGATTCATGTATCACTATACTATAGCAACTGTAACAATTAACAAGTGATGAGATGCCCGTTATCTCAAATGATAAATGTATAGCAGTTATAGCACATAACACTTCACTTATACAGACAAAGGTATTGCTAACTCCTACAAAAATCCAGATTTTCTGCTTTCATAGATTACTCGTTTTTCATATTTTTAATTGCCTTACTAAACATTTTACTAATCTGTATGGCTAACCTTTTGACAGAATCTATATGAAGATTTTCTATTCCTTCCAAACTCTTTATTTAGAAACACTTGCAGAATTTCTATAAATCTTCTCGGTCAGTGAACATCGATTCTTTAACAGAATCTCATAAAGTGTCCGGATACAACGCAGATCAGATTCTTTTTGATGGAACACAAGTTAAAAATAATAATTTTAAAAAAATCAAAAATCAAAAAAAAATCAAGAATTGACAGAAATGGATTACAAATAAATAGAATTAAAATTATAGGATAAAAAGAAAAAAACTGCTGCAGAACTATCAAATTAACGATGATAATCCTAACTAAAACTAAGGCAATAGATAAAGAGTTATTAGATCCCGTAGAAAAGATTCACTAATGTGTATCTTTTAGAAAAGATACACATTAGTGAATCTTTTCTATGGCATTACATGTATTAAAGTAGTGACTACAATATAATAAGTTAGTAAGAATATTAGTTATTATACAAGAGTGAAACACTAATTAGACATCATGATCATCGTTTTACGTCCATGTTTCCATGCTAGCATGGGTTGGATGTAGATTTCTTGAGGCAGCATTTTACGGTCGGATGCCCTTCTTGTTACCAACTATACTGATTAAGTATGGGAATCCTACCACCAAACTGCTGAACAACTGGGCATTGTTATTTGGAGATGTAAACAAGCTCACCAGCCAATCGATAAATGGTGTCCAGAGATCACAAGCACATGCTTGTACGCAGATATATATATATATATATATACAAGACAGGCTTCTTACAATTTCTGTCTACCAATTCCACTCAAGGCATCGATCGGCCTGAGGCTATAATAGAAGACACTTGCCAAAAGTGCCATGCAGTGGGACTGAACCCGAAACCACAAGGTTGCAAGGCGAATTTCTTAACTACACAGCCATGCCTGCACCTAGTGCATTATAGAAGTTTAACTTATTAAGCTAACAGAAAAATATAAAACTTGTATATTTTTATTAAGGGGAACTATCGGTGTTACAGTAAAATAGTGTTGCAGTTAAATGACATCTCACTTGATTAGTCGGATGGGTGGGGAAATTATCTTTATGAAAAAAAACTTCAATTTCTTTTACTTTTACAACTTTGCTGCAAATATCCAATGTCAATTATATTCATTTAAGTTTTGCAATAATACAGAGCTACCATAGTCTGTAATCAACTTTAAAAATTGCTCCCAAAATTCAGTTTTATATCATCCTTATTGTTTTTACATCTGTTTTTTCTATGCTGGCATGGGTTGGATGAGAGTTTATTGGAGCAGTATTCTATAGCCGGGTGCCTTTCCTGTCACCAACTCTTTACTTATAAAGGTACATATAAGTAAATGTAGATTTTTTTTTCACCAACCTTTCACCAGTCAAAACCACTAAAGCTTGGGAACTTTTTTTTACATGGAACATAAACAAAGTGCACCGGCAGCCTAAACAGTGTCAACAATGAAGACTTTGTAAAGACAAACACACACACATATATACAACGGGCTTCTGTTCAGTTTCTGTCCACCAATTCCCCTCACAAGGCATTGGTCGGCCCGAGGCTACAATAGAAGATACTTGCCAAAGATGCTACGCAGTGGGATAAAACCTGGAACCATGTGGTTACAAAGCGAGCTTCTTAACCACACAGCCATACCTGCACGCATATAGAGAACGTAGGGTAGAGAGGGCTCTTTAGTTGTGGCATGGCATGACAACCTTTCTAGTGTCGGTGTCACGATAAAATGCACTCAGTACACTCTGTAAAGCAAAAACGTAGGGTAGAGAGGGCTCTCTAGTTGTGCCATGGGCATGACAACCTTGCTAGTGTCGGTGTCACGATAAAACGCTCCCAGTACACTCTGTAAAGTGGTTGGTATTAGGAAGGGCATCCAGCCGTAGAAACCATGCCAAATGAAACATACGAGCGAAACATGGGCTGCTGACCCGTCTAGGAGAGTGGTGACTCCAATGAGAAATCGACGCGGGCCGAAATTACCCGTCCAACCCATGCCAGCATGTAAAACGGACGTAAAACGATGATGAGGATGAGGATGTTGATATATATTTATATATATATATATATATATAAACCCCTAAAGGCAAAAGTTGCCACAGGGCCAATAACTTCTTGCCACATTGAAGTACCTTTATATATATATATATATCTCACACACCAATATGTCTACCTGCCTGAACCCCTAGAATCAAGCTCTAGTTCCAAAAGGCTCAAAGACTTCTTTCCACATCTAAGTATTTCTAAATTACAATTTTTAAACATTTAAATATTTACGATTATATTTTCAACCATGTATAAGTACAATTTCTAATAACAGTATTAATTTTCCGTGTTGATATTTTCATAGTAAGTTGATTGGTATTGACCCAGGACATAAGCATATCTATGGTTGCAGTAGGAAATCATTTTGGATTTCCAGTTGAGAAATACTGCAGCTTGCTTTAGGTTATGCACCTTTTTTTTTTAGACAAGCAGAACCAGTAGTTACACAATCCACTGGAGTATAAAGAGGTTCTATCAACAATACTCCAGATTATAGTTGGCAGCCATATCTCTAGTCTCTAAGCTTCCCAATGAAATGGGACAAGGAAGTAGAGTTTCCCCTGTCTCTGGTCCTAAAGGAGTGAAGATGTTGATTATACCATCCTTTGAATTTGTTTGTGGTGAGCCTCAAATAATTCTTCTGGATACCATCTGGTGAAGTGAGCAGAGCTCTATATACTATGGCCTTGGAAAGGCAACATTTTCTTAGTGGGCAAGTGAGTGAATCTCAGCAATTGCAGGTGGGTTGTTGGGATGTGGACAGTGCAGCTGTGAGTTTTTTCGGTTGTGGTATTCTTTCTTGCATTTATATTTGCTAGATTTACTTTTAGACCTCTTGGTTCTTGGCTCTGCTTCTTTGTTTGGAACTTTTCATCTAATTCTGTGACTGATTCAGCTATGGGAACTAAGTCATCAGCATATAATAGTTCCCATAGAGAGCCAGTTTTGAGTCCTTTGTCATGGCTTAGAAAACTAAAATAAACAGTAAGGGGCTGAGAACTATGCCCTGATGGACACCTACTATTCACTCTATTCCGTACTGAACTCATTGCTAACTCTCACTTTGCCAACAGTACCCCTGTACACGGCTTGCACGTTTCTCACACACAATTCATCTACACAGTTATCTTAGTGCCCGCCAGACTAGAGAGGATGGTGCCCTACCAAAGGCCTTCTCAAGTCTGATGAATGCTAGTTATAGTGGCTTCCTCTTGGCTAAGAACTTCTCTCGTAGTTGCCTCACTAAAAAGAGGGCATCAGTAGTTCCCTGTCCTGGCACAAATGTGAACTGCATCTTCCTAATTAGCTGTGCTATAACTCTTTCTGTAACTCTCATAACTTGGACCAAGAATTTAATGCCATTTGTAGTTGTTTCTTTCTAGAGTATCTCTTTTTTCCCTTGTACAGTTAACAATGATACTGGTATGCCAGACATTGGGGATGACACCGCCTTGCACTATCTTATTGACTATGCAAATGACTATCGCATGTCCTATTTCACCAAATATTTTCAGCATTTCAGTGACTATCCCTGATGTTCAGACTGCTTTCCCTGTCTTCATATCATTAACCTTATAGCTGTTAATTTCAATAGCTAGTCTCTCTGTTGGGTCTAATTGAGTTTGACCCTCTCTCATCCATGCATTCACCTCATTCAGCAACCTTTCTTGTAGAATGTCCATGCCTCTTTCTTCTCAGTATTAGTACATACTTTTCTCCAACAATGCCCTGATTCATATTGTCTGACTACTTTCCAATCCAGAACTCCTCACACTTCTGATCCTCACATTGCAGAACATTGGCACACCTCTTGCTTTCAGTATCTATCCTTGCTAAGTATACCTGATGTCTAGTATCTCTTCTAGCTAACCGATATTGCTCCTTGCTCCTTCTCCACATACTTCTTTGAACCTATAACTGGCCGAGTAATCTTTCAGTTTTAATACCTTCCTTCTCCAGATTTGTCTCTGTGACTGTTCTGATACTTTAAAAAAAGGTAATTTATTTTGTCAATTAAAAAACTTAAATTTATTAATAATGAAGAATGTATAGTTACTATTGAATGAAATTGTTTTTGTAATGAGTAATGAGTATTTTCTATGAACAAAAATTGTTTTTGAAATTCAAAAATCTTAAATGAGAATAATAGATGTTTCAATTATTAATAAATTTCAGGGTTAGATGTTAAAGGTTGTTGGATTGTAATTAGAAGAGCCCTGCTTCTCTCATGGATAATTCTGTTGGAAGTCTACAGTGAATAGTCTTTATTTAAATGCATTAGATGGAAAAACAAAAAATGCTGTTTCTCATGAAGCCGTTAATTGAGAATGGTTGGTCTATGTTTTGCCACCAATCAATGTTCTTAAAATTTATATATTTTTTTACAAATAATATTAATGTTGTCTGTGAAAAATATATCTTTATCTTTATTCAAAACAATTAAATGGGATTTTAAACAATATTTGCATATTTCGGATAAAAAATACAGGTATATATATTTCCCCTACTTATTACAATAAAATATATGTGCCTAAATGTTTACTTTTATAGAGACATCATGGGACCAAAAAGGAAACATTCTTTAGGATGTTTTTCTTCAAAAGTCTAAGTGGTAAAAGTTTCCTGGATTTCTGAATCAGATCATTTGAAAAAGACGGCAATGAATCTTAAAGGGAACACAATGGCTAGGGATTACAACAAGGACAAATCATCTTGAATCGATAAGGACAAGGAATTAGATGACAAGACAAAATGTGAGGGAAGACCAAAGGACAAATCATCAGGAATCGATGAGGACAAGGAATTAGATGACAAGACAAAATGTGAGGGAAGACCAAAGGACAAATCATCGGGATTCGATGAAAACAAGGAATCAAACAACAAGACAAAATGAAAGTTAAGAAGGAAGATGGAATTGTCTTCAAGAAGCCAGGACTAGAAATCAAACAGTAAGAAGAGAAAAGTGGCGAGTTAAAGAAAAATCAGTATTTGAATATAATAAAAACAAAGATTGTGAATCTGATCCAGTTGTATTGCTTGGCAGAATGTCTCTTACATGTGAGCATTGTGAAGCAAAAGAGTGCAGAGAAGAAGCTCCAGGTAGGCACTATTCAAATAGATGGGATGGTAAAATTACAACCCATATCAATGCCTCCAGAGCCATTAAAAAAAATTGTTTAAAGCAAGTACAGTGATTGATAAAGGAAGATGAATGCCTACATTCAAAATACAATGGCAAATTTATCATCGCACAGGGTTACTTCTTCCACTTCCAAATGCTGATCATAAGTACCTGCAAATATGCTTCATGGGAGACAAATGAGAATAGACAAGGCAACATTGTAACAACAATCCAGGTGATTCAGTGGAAGTTGTCTTTGTTATTCAGCAAATCTTACATCAACACAATGACTATGTAATGAGACTGGTCTTGAAAATATGAATCAAACTGATATGGAAGCTATCATCCATGCAGAAAAATTCCACCCTGGAGAACAGGAACATCGTTTTAATGCTCCTATTTGCAATGAGGTTGTCATTCTAATTGTTTAGGCAGGAGTTCCATAAAAGAGCATAATTCTGCAGAAACATGATCAATCTCAGAAACACACCGTTCATATGAACCATTGCAATATCTTCTCATGTTTTGGAAAGGACAAATATAGTGAATTCATGTGATTGAATTTATTTTAGATATTAATAAACCTAGGCAACGCTAGGTACCACTGCTAGTAGATATAAACATATATATATATATATATGGCCGAATGGTTAAGAAGTTCGCTTCGCAATCACAAGGTCCTGGGTTCGATCCCACTGCGTGGCATCTTGGGCAAGTGTCTTTACCATAGCCTCGGGTCGACCCAAGCC
>JAOPJM010001291.1:41086736-41100799 GCA_027124095.1 Muusoctopus leioderma
ATCTGTGTAGAGAAATTTAATAATATTCAACCGTTATTAAAATAGTTAGAAATGCGTCGCTCAAACGGACTAGATCCCCCAGATCACGCGCATGTAACATTTGCATAGCTGACACCGACGAATGACCATTATAATTTGATATCTTTCTAAAATTCATGCATACATAGTACTACTAATTCTTTTTGCAATGACATTATTATTTACAACAACTATTTTCCTAGATTAGAAGTTGATGATCTTATATCTAATCAAAGAAACCAATATCTATTATGCAGCCTGAATAGTTGAGTTGCATAGCATCATTGATTACACGTTGCGGACTCACATCTTGTGAGCTGAAAAATCTTATTCATCTTCTATTCAGTGTTTTCGACTCAAGTGATATTTGTAACATTGATAAAATAAGCTTTATAAATTGCAGCCGTATTACTTCAGGTCCATCCCCTCTAGGGTTTCATCATCTCAGTAGCAGCAGCATGGCGTGTCAAACATACATAGATATTTTAGAAAACGGCGGCACACTTCCTGATTGCGATTCTGTTAGCTTAACATTTGCAGCTTGCTTCGATGCCAAGAATAATGTTTATGTTGAACAACTGCAATGTGGAATGCAGCAAGCAGCGATCATTTTATACTTGAAATTCTTTGATGAAGACACACTAGAAAGCAAAACTATGTTGTTTTTTTGCATGTGATTTCCTTTCCTTTATTTTATTTTTTTTCAGAGAAGAGGGTTGCTTTTGATCCTAGCTACTGGTAGGTTAAATTTGTATAGGTAAATTATATAGTTTTTATAGGTTTAGTATTGAGTCGTAGTAGTAATTTATGGTAGCAGCTGGTTAAGTTGATAAGGCTCAGTCCATCTGGTTGTAATTAGGCAGCATTAGCTCACAACTACAAAGAGTAAGAGTACTGTTGTATGTATAATGATCGATTGTTTCGTTAGCTTGTAATATTGAGTTCAAGTTCTCCTATTTGGTCTGGAGAAGATATTTGGAACTCACTCACTCCAGTGTATACCTTCTTTAGAAAAACCCTGTCAATGTTTCAATTAGCAAGGTAACTAGATGAACTGGGACGATGTGGAAAGATCGAGTTTGTATCATGTCATCGGTGCTGCACCACGTCCCTATTCTCAGTGGCCCAGTTCACCTATATCTAAATAGGTACCATGTTATATAGAGGTTTAACGAATTGCTATAAGCAGCAGCTGTAATTGACAGGTGTTTCGACAACTTGTAGTGCAAAGCTCCAATCCCACCATGGGTCATTGAACAAGAGACAGAACACATATACAGAGTGCACCAGGTAGTTGGGAACACAACTTTAGCGGGCCATAAATGGAGGACGACTTAACGTAAAGTTACACGATATGCGCCAAATTTTAACTTTCTCATTTCTCTTCCAGATGTATCGACATCAACATGGCAGATTCAAATCTGACGCAGGAAAGGAAAAGGTACGCTGTGCTCGTGGATCTAGCCGCCAACCACAGTGGCTCGGAGATCACCAGGTCCTTTGTGTTCAAGGTCAGGAAAGAGCTGGAGGCTTCTGCCGAGGACGTGTCATCTGTGATCAAGAGAAACAAATATACCCGGTGATCAGACGTCATCAGGACAGCCATCTGACATCCTCAACAACAACCCCAGCAAGTCGATGAGAGCCATCACCGAGCAGTTCAAGGTGGCGGAGTCCACTATCAGACGTGTGTAATACGAGGACATCAGGTACAAGTCCTACGTGATGAGGAGAGGGTGTGATCCGATTGAAGTGCTTGCTGAACAAGCTCAAGCACCCCGAGAAACCCGTCATGCTCTGGTTCTTCTCCGATGAGGTGAACAGCTGGAATGACAAGTGACTCTGCCGGACCCCACAGTGATGCACACCCAGTTCCCATCGACTGATGGTCCTGGGTGTCGTGAGCAACAAGATCCATGTTATACCGCCTCACTTCTTCTCGCAGGGTCTCAGGATCAATGCCACCACCACCACCTACATTGAGGTGCTGGACACAGTGATCAAGACCTGGATCGAGGGGGTGACCCAGAGAAGGCTGTACATGTTCTAGCAGGACTCCGCTCCCTCCTACACGGCTCTCACGACCTAAGAGTGCATGGCTGTGAATTTTCACGATCATGTGACTCAACATGTGGTCGCTTAGCTCTCCTGATTTCAACCCCATGGACTAGTATGTCTGGGGCACCGCCGAGAGGAAGACCAAAAGTTGTTATCGTGGATGTGATGGGCAACATGAACGAGAACTACCTGATCCTGGCATATAGTCGCTTCCGTGGCTGCATCGAGACTGAGGGTGGTTTTATTGAATAACCAGTAGCTTTAATATATCTAGTTGAACATGCGTACCCTTTTTCTGAAAATGTATTGTTTTTTTTCTTCTATTATCTTCTAATATCTTAGGTTTTACATATATAATATCTTAGGTTTTACATATATTTTATTTGTTCTCAACTTCCTGGCACACTTTGTATGTCTCCTTTTCAGAAATCGAAAAGACTATTCACCCATTGAAAAATACCACGAAGCATTATAGAAGATACTTTTAGTCCAATCTTATAATTAATTAAATGTAATGTTTTCTAAATATTATGCTGCTCAGAATGAGTGGGTGAATATATTACATTCTTAATGATGATATTATTTATCTATCACTCAGGAGCGGTAGATTGGTAGAATCGGTAGAGCGGCGGACAAATATGCCCTACAGTATTCAGTTATATCCCTTTACGTTTGGAGTTCAAATCTCGCCAGAGTCAGCTTTGCCTGTCATCCTTCTGGGGTCAATAAAATAAGGTACTAATCAACTACTGAGGTCGATTTCATCTACTGTGTCACACCCCTTAATTTGTAGCCTTGCATCTAAGAAAACATTCTTATCTCTCACTCAAAGGCAGTGGACAGCAGATTGGTAGAGTTGGATTAAATGCGCTAGTAATAGTCGGTAATGTCCCTTTGTTGCGTTAAAATCTCACTCGAGTCGACTTTGCCTTCCATCCTTCAGAGGTCAATGAAATAAGTCCCAGTCAAGTACTGGAGATCGATAGAATCGATTGTTACCTCCACCTCACCCGCAAATTGCCGACCTGTGTCAACGTTAGCAAACATTATCTGTCACTCAGGTGATGGATGGCAGAATTGGTAGAAAAACGAACAAAATACAATATTTAGTTACACCCCTTTAGATTCTGAGTTCAAATCCCACCGAGGTAGACTTTGCCTTTTATCCTTCAGGGGTCAATAAAATGGTCGATATAAATTTGTGGCCTTGGACCTATGTTAAAATCTATTATTATCTGTCACTTTATACTATAACAGGCATGGTGGGAAGATCGAAAACATGATGATCAGACTGATTTCAGGAGGGTCTCTTCAGAATATACTGAAGTGGTTACTTTTTGCTTATTTCAGGCAAAAAGGAGTTTTGAGTTCAGCAGTGAAAGCTAATGAAACATAGCTATGGATAGGTTCATCGCTATCATTTTGTCCCAAGTCGGCACTAATTAAGCTGACCTATAATCAAAGGCATTCCAGCCGTGATCATCCCATCTTTTTTTTCTAGGCATAATGTACCCAGATCACATTATCCGACGTGCCCTTCCTTTTTTTGTGTACTTTGAGGGATATTTGGCTGCTGTTTCTAGCAGGTCAAGTGACTACGTAAAGGCTTCTTCTTTGGCATGATTTGGACGGTACAAATGTCTTGAGTACAGCCGTCTTGACTACAGACAGAGTTGTTGTTTAGCCCTGAACGAGTAGACCTATGATCAAATGCATTCTAGCCATGACTGTCCCATCTTTTAGGGGTGCATTATCTAATGTGTCCTTCCCTTTTAAGATGGGAGGGTGTGGTTTTAAGGAAATTTGAAGGCTATCTTTAGTATGTCGAGCGACCATCTAGAGGACAGACAATCCCTCAAAGAAAGAGCATGAGTGGTGTTACAACTGCCGACCTTATGGCCAGGAGTTTGAAACAAGTAACTTTGATTATCTCAGTACAGTGATAATTGAACTTACTGTAATGTTGCCATTAAAAAATAACGTGGTGAAGTTCACTTGATCTCTTTATAAGTCCTTCATCTGGGCAATGGTGAGGGCAGGAGTCTAACGGTTAATGTTAATTATGACCTTTTGTATGGTATAGTCAGGAGAAATGGGAAGTGCTCGTGACCTTCGCAGACGCTCTGAGATCAATACAGTTGATGCCCAGTTTGAATGTCTGTAGAAAAAACATGGGTGGGACAGGAATTCCAGAGTTGACGCTTTGGGGAGGATGGACTGGACTGGGCAAAATGGTTCGTGCAGGACTCAGGAGAGAGGGTGGGCCTGAGTACAGGTGGTATGCAATTAGCTAGTTCAGACGAGCAGCGGCCATTGTAGTAGTGACAGAATAGGTAGAGTGAAGAAACCACGTCTGTGGACCACAGGTTGGAGTGTGTTAGTCAGCGAGTCCTTGCCAATCGCTGGATGTAGTCTAGGATGTGTGTGTAGCAGCAGTGTCATCCCAGCAATATTCCCCTATGGGTCTCCCTTGAGCATTGTTTAATGTCAGTAGCTGATCAAAGCTGAAGTATTTTCTGACCCTGAAGAGGAAGGCTAGTCCTTCGGATGCAGTTTTTGCTAGGTTATGTATGTGTGGTGACCAGGAAAGATCATCAGTGATTGTGAAGTGTAGCATTTGTAGTGATTTTTAGGGTTTTAATTGTGTGACCAAGACTAGAGAGGATGAGGTACAAGATTGTTTCTTTGGTAGGAGCAGTAATTGTATTTATAACTCATAATTTAGCAGAACTTTGGTTAGTTTCCAAATGTAGCTGGAGTAGTTTTCTGTTGCCTTCTCCAGGAAGACATCAAGATTTAATGAGAAAATCTTGCTAGTATCAATCATTAATTTCTTTATTTTTACAATAGTGTTTCAGACACAAACTATTTGGAAGAGAGACATTTCAGTATGATTGTCCATTACATGCTGGAAGACCCAATACAGCAAACCTATGATCAAAGTCATTCCAGCTTTGATCATGCAATCTTTTTAGAGGTAAATAGAATTACACTATATAATGTCCTTCCGTTTTTTAAACAGTAGTGTGTGATTTAACACTTTGAACCCACAAGCCCAGTATTCCGTTGTGCCACGTGCTTGTTTGCTACTGCTATTTATGCACGCTTTCTGCACCAATTAAGGATCGTAAACATCGTTGCCTGAGTTCTTCGAGAATGCATTGTCATGATTTTTTCCAAGTTAGTGGGAGGTTTAGGTGAAAAAATGTTACGTGAAAAACTGACAGCTGAGCAGGTTGATGATTTAATTATTAGTGATGATGAGGAGTCTGAATGGCTCTGATTGTGGTCATGAGAGTGATTTTGAACGTGAATATGACTCGGCAGATAATAATAGCAAGCCTGATGATATTCTTGTACAAAATTTACAGCCTGTATATGATGGGCAGGTGAGGGACCATCTCAGAGGTTGCAGAGAAAGGGGGTGTGGTGGTGCTACTAATGCTTAACTTTGGATTGGTAATAATGGTTTTTCTCATGATGATTTCAACCCTACTGAAGATCCAGGGCCTAGAAATATCCTAGATAACCTTTTACTACAGGATCAGATAACCCTGTGGATTAGCTTCTTTGTTCTGGATGGAAGAACTGTGGCAGTTGGTGGATGAAACCAACAATCAAGCTGCATGTGTCAAAGCAGCTAAGCCCTATAACTATTATACAAAGAACTTTTACCCTGTAATTGTGGTGGAGATGAAAGTATTTTTTGGCTGCAGAATTGCAATAGAAATGTTAATACATAAAACAAGGTATGAGCAATACTGGTGACAGAAGGATAACTTTCTCACCATCACCCCAGGTTTCAATAAAATATTTGTCCAAGATCAATTCATGGCCATCTGGAGTTTTCTGGACTGTGTGAATGAAGATGACCCTGCTGTTGATAAAGTGGATACAATCTACAATTCTAGGCCTGTGTTCAACTACATTTTAGAAAAATTCAAAATTCAGAAATTTTCGTGCAGACATCTAGGGTTGGGGACTGCAAATCTGGCGGGGGGGGGGGGGCCAGGTTTCAAAGGATTAAGGAGAGATTTGGCTACTATTTGTAGCAAGTCAAGTGATCACTGTAGAGGCTCATTCTCTATATTTAGAGAGCCACGTGTAATTTCAGGGAGATTTGGCTGCTATTTCTAGCAAGTCAACTGAATGTAGAGGCTCCCTCGTTGGCTTGATCAATTTTACATGGATGACAGAATTGGTTAGAGCAACACACACAAAATACCTTTGGTGTTTAGTAACGAGCTCAAATCCTGCCGGCACTGATTTCATCGTTTTGAGGTCGATAAACTAAGCATAAGTACATAAGTACCAGTCAAGTGCTAGGAGAGACTAACTAAGCAGTAAAAAAAGAATATTTTTTTTTAGTTTTATCTGTTTAATTAGGAGATATCCTTCAAGATCTGTAAATTTTCAATACTATATATCCATAGCATGGTTTCTTAAAGTTACTAACAAGAAATACTATTAAATGTATACTGCATGTTGTTGTTTGTCCCCTTCCCCTATGACAGCCCTGATCATGTAACCTATGATGAAAGACATTCCAGCCATGATCGCCCCCCCCCCGTCTTTTATTCAGTCATATTCTAGCTAACACTACATTATTGAATGTTACTTTTCTTTTTTAAGACAGAAGGATGTGATTAGAAGGAGATTTGGCTGTTATTTCTAGCAATTCAAATGACCTTTGTTGGCTCGGTATCCCACAAGCTTCACAACAGTTTGATGTCTGACCAGCTTTGAGACACAACACAATTATTACAATACAGTTTTTACATACTGCAAGAGAATTTACAGAGGGGTAAATCATACGTTTGTAAATACTACCCTACGGTCAGTTTCTCACCCAACCCTAAAAGCATTGTCATGTCCTTAAACGAGGTACTTAACTCTAAATGTTTCAGTCTATGCTGTTACAAAATTAATTACCAGTTTCATCTTATGGGGGAGTGGTTGGCACAAAGAAATGTACTGAGTGTTTAGCCCTTGTCTATCACATCTGTAGTTGCATGAAAACAGTCTTAAAATAAGAAATATTTTTCATCTGGAAGAATTATATACAGAAACTGTATATATAAACAGTTCATTTATCAGATTGTAGTTAATATAAAAAAAAGACAAACTTTCATTTGACAGTTAAGTCTTTATTTTACAGTAGTTGAGGAAAAAAATGATTTAAATTTCATAGTAAGTACCACATCCAAGATTCATATTGCAGGAACTAGAGACATGGCACAGTTTGGTAAATTTTCTTCAATGGAACACAAAAATAGGCATGAAATTTCTACCAGACACGCGTGCATTAGCCAACAACCGTAAACACACATGCACACACACATGCAAACACATATAAATCAATACACATACAAACATACACACATGCTTGTATACTTTCACACACACACATTCACACACTAAATGTACATCGGAGGTTTAAAATGAACTTGTTTGTTTTTCAACTCAGAAAAAGAACAAGACCTGCCAAATGGCAGTAGTAGAGAAAGGGAGAGAGGAAGAGGGAAAGAGGTGGAGAGATAGATACAGAGACAGAGAGAGATATTGGTGGGCAACAGAAATGACCATTGCCAGCATTTAGAGTATCCAAACTAGCAGATAGCAGACTTCATAACACCACCAGCAACAGCAATAGTAGTAGTAGTAGCAGTAGTAGTTATAGAACTACCACTACTGTTACCACTACTACTACTACTACTACTACTACTACTACAATCAAGTGTTGACAGAGGACAAATAGATGAAAGGTTTACAGCAGATGATATTCATTTGTCCTCCCTTGTTAAAATGCTGTAGTAGTAGTAGTAGTTGTAGTTATAATAATACTGCTGCTAAAAACAAACAAAACAAAAAAAACTGCTATTCCTGGCTACTATCAATAGTTAGGTTGGCCAACTAATATAATAGTAGTGCAAGTAGTAGCAGCAACAGCAGCAGTAAGAAATATATATATATATATATATTTTTTTTATATGTCAACCCCAAGGAATTATTCTGCTCCAGACAACATGACCTCGTGACTGAGCACTGGACCGAGTTTATATATTTATGAGATGGATGAAAGCAAACAGAAATCTCTGCAAGGAACAGAAGAAAATTCTGTTGCAGGCTCTGTAGAGTTATGATAAACCAAAAAGCAATTTATATTATACAACTAACTGCTGATGAACTCCAGAGCTAAGTTCTATATTATCGATACAGATGACATGGGCAATCTCCTATAATCCTCATTCTGTTTTTTATAGCTTCATACTGTTCTGACTGACTACACAGCCAGCTCCACATTGCTCTTACAGAGAGTATCCAGTAATTTGCACATTGCTATGACAAACCTCAGAACCAGTTTTTGTCTTTCATGACAGATCAAACAGCCATTGTTTTTTATATTATCGTTATCATTATTATTATTATTATTTCTGTTTTGACAGATATTGCAGCCTTTCTTATCATGACATAATCTTCATTCTGGTGAGAAACTCCACAATTAATACTTTATTCTGCTGATAAACACCACAGCCATTTCCATGCTGTTGTGACAAAGTCCACAGCCAATTCCAGGCTTATATACTCAATCACCGAGAAAGATGTTCTCTTGTGAAAAAAACCACAGCAAGCTTGGTGGTAATTGTACACTCGTAGCTAGTCAAATTAGAGAGTTAAAATAAAGACCACGTAGCAAAAAAAAAAAAAAAATGGATAGTAAATTTTAGATGATTTTGTAAACATTTTGCTTGTTATTTACACTAGATGTATTTTTTTTTTTTTTTAATTTATTTGTAAAATTAACACAAACATCACTAAAATATTGTATCAGCTGGCCACATTAGTAGCATAAATGCACCATGTTATCACTTATAGCACTGGTAACAGTAGTTAGTATTAAAATTAGTAGTAGAAGTAGTAATGCTAGTGGTGAAGGTGGTTGTGATAGTAGTGGTAGAAGTAAAATGTTCTATGTAAGCCAACACAACAGCAGTAGAAGGTGCAAACGAGGTAGTCCAAAGGTGGTCTGTTGGAGGTGAAACTGCTAAGATGGTCAGATATAACCAATGGCACAATAGTATTGGTACAGTTGGTGTTGATTCTCAAAGATACAGTAAGAAGTAGCATCATCGTCGTCGTCATCATCATCATTATTACTACTGCTGTTGTCGCCAGTGCTCCTCCACACAGCACACAGTCACAAGAATACTCTTGGTAGAGCCAGCAGCACTAGGGAAAGCTTAACAAGCAAGTTGCACTCAGTTCAGGTTTGTTGAGACAACATCTAGTAATGGCATAATCCCATTATGGTGTTAGTTTTAGTGGTGGTAGTAATAGTAGTGGATTACTTGAGATGTAGACAATGTCTTGACCACTGTTTCAGAGCTTAACTGAGTGACTAAGTCATAACTGGGACAGAGGCTGAAATGAATAAGACAAAATGATTAAAAATATAAATATATATATACATATAAATATATATGTTATGTTCATTCTTTGCTCTACAAAAACAATAAACAAAAATTTTTACGAAGTATAATTTATTGTTTCTTTTATTCTTCTTATATTAAACATAAAAGGCAAGCAAAGGAAATGGTTGTTAAATCACAGCAGGACCCAAGAAATTACATGCACGTGAACTTAACTAATCAAGCAGAATATGAGCAGTGTTTCCCCTGAGAAATTGTAGGAATAATTAAACCCACCACCAGACACACACGTATTTATATATATGCACCACACACACATTTATTTATATATATGCACCACATACACAAATAAAAAAAAAATATATATATATATACACATGCACTTGTACAAACACGCTATCTTAAAGATAGTGTATTTGGCATCGACCATGGATTTTGTATACGGTGATTATTTAGTGCATGTTCTTGTGTGTGTGTGTGTGTGTGTGTGTGTGAGTATATATATATATATTTTCTGTCCACGGAGAGAAAGAAAAAGAAATTTGTTTACAATTATAACAATACAACAACGGCAAAATATATATCTATATAATATATTTGCTCAAACAGCAAAAAATAGCAACCAAATCTCATCAAACCATCTTAAATGAAGGACACATTAGATAATGTAGCCACTGATATGAAAAAAAACCCCAGAAAAATAACCAAGATGGTCTCGGCAGGATCAACTTTGAAAAATTTAATACATACACATATATATATATACATACACACACTTCTAGCAGGTTGAGCGACCACATACAGACACTTCCTCACTATCTGTCACACTGTCTCTGCACTTTCTCTGTCTTATTTTCTTCATTATCTTTGACACACTCTCTCTCTCTCCCTGTCTCTCACTGTTTGTATCAATACATTTAAATGTATAGTGAGATATTTACACAAATAGTATTCCATACTTGTACAAACGTTACAAAACCAATAGATATTTATCTCGAGAAACAAATATATATATATCTTTTGGTTTTGAAACATTTCTCCAAGTGTTGGACACTAATTCATCATCATCGTTTTTTTACGTCCGTTTTTCCATGCTAGCAAGGGTTGGACGGAGATTTTCTTGAGGCAGAATTTTTACGGTCGGATGCTCTTCCTGTCACCAACCATACTGATTCAGTATGGGAATCACTAATTGTATAAGTAAAATATATTTATACATATATATTTTGCAGGAAAAATGATAACACTGTTGGGGAAATGGCCAAGCTCGATATACACAAAGGATTAGTTAGGAATTCCATATGGTGTACTCATTTAAACTATGGATGCACAAGAGGTGTTGTGAGATCACAGGCAGGCTGACAGGAAAGGTAGACTTCATATGTGGCAGATGCACATGAGCAGTCAACAGTGAGAGTTCATGTGAAATAGATTCTTTCAAATGCAGGGAGGCTCCCTAGAAGTGGTTGGCTTTTGTTACTTTGGTGATCTAATTAGCAATGGAGACGGGTGTTCCAAAAACACAGTTTACCAGAGTAACAACAGAGTGGAAAAATTCAGGGAGCTATTACCTCTGCTGATAACAAAGGGTTTCTCTCTCAGAGTGTAGGGCAGATTGTATGATGTTTGTGTACGAAATGTGAGGCTGCATGGTAGCATTTGTGACAGCTAAAAAGAAATGAAGTGAACATACTCTGCTGGATGTGTAATATTAGTGTGCATGAATGACAGAGCACAAAATAATGAGAGAAAAGCTGGATATAAGAGGAGTCAGGTGTAGTGTGCAAGACAGAAGACTATACTGGCACAGGCAAGTGATGCATATGGAAGATGTCACTTGTATAAAAAGGTGCTGAGTGCTCCAAGGGTATGAAACCTGTAGAAGATATGAGCAGACGCTGAATCTCACAAAGGAGATGACAAATGACCATGACAACACAGACGTTAAAATGGTGTTTACGATGGAGGGTTGATTGTATAATATATCTACATTTGAGTCTCTCGCCCATTATGTTCATCAACTGCTCTTCCATCTTTATGGCTTTCTTATCTATCATTAACCCTCTCTCCTATTCACTGTACCACACTGCCTGAGGGATGGCAGTAGATCTGCTCGTATTCAACCTCCTCCGACCATCACCCTTCATCACTCTACCTCTCTCCCCATATGATACCTGGGATGATATCAGATTTGTCAGTATTCAATACCCTTATTGCTCTTCTTTACTGCTAGCCATCACCTGTTCTCTCTCTCTCTCTCTCTCTCACACACTACTCCCTCCTGTATCACTCATTGTTGACATCACTCTCACTTCCATTACTTCATCTTCCACCACTCTCTCTCTTCCTCCATCATGCTGTTTGTATCCAATCTCCTTACCAACAACCAACATATAACCGTCTGTCACTGTCTCTCTTCATTACTCCCTCCTATACCATGCTCTTACTCCTATCACTGTTTCTCCCACCATACTCATACTCTCACCCTTGTTTCTCTCTTTCATTACTTTCCCTTCTATTCACCATCTTGGCTATGTTGCTTTGAATGAATGGAAACATAGGGTAGAGAGGACTCTTTAGTCTGGCCGGGGACATTAAAAATTCTCTAGTGCTGGTGCCATAATAAAATGCAACCAGTACACTCTGTAAAGTGGTTGGTATTAAGGCAAGATACCCAGCAGTAGAAACCATTAAAAAAAAAGGGACATATAAGTAAGACATTGTCCCTGACCCATCTAGAAGAGCAGTATCTCCAAATAAGAACTGACCCAGACTGTGACAACCAGTCCAACCCATGCCAGTAAGGAAAGATGATAAATATATGTGTATATATGTATCTGTTGCTACTCAGAGTTTCTTGCCTTGTGCTATCCTTCAAATGACAAAAAGTTGAATGAACTTTGTTGGGGTTTCTCGGAATAAAGGCATACGGTGTCAAACTTTTCAATTTTCACTAGTCAGCTCTGGTCAGGTGAGGGTAGGAGGATTTATATAGAAATGATGAGGCTGTCTGACACTTATACAGGAGAGAAGAAATATACTGGTATGAGAAAGCTGGTGGTAGACAAGTGATCTTTGTATTGATGTATAGAGAGGAATTACTGGCTGTGATGTAGCCAGTGATCGGAGCTGGTGATGGTTGAGATTGTTATTTGGCCTACAGTTGGAATTTTTCTAAAAAGGAATTTCTTCATATACCTGCTTATAATCAATATTTCAGATTTCCGGTTGAGCCAAGATGTGATACTTCTCTGTCAAGCATAAGTTGATAGTGTTTGATCTATTTAAATATGGGGTTGCATTTTCGATGATGCTCCAGCTTATAGGGATGTTAGTAATTCCGGTTTACTTCAAATTCTAGACCTATTGGGGTAAGAGAAGTGGTCTTGATTCTATCTCGAATTCTAAGAGTGAGTGTGCTGTGTGTATCTAATTTTAAATGCATCTTCCATGTAGCCAATACAGTTCCTCTCAGTACCAATACTGACTCAATGCTTCAATATGTTAAACAGGAAATCTGAAATATTGTCTGCATGCAGGAATATGAACAAATTCTTCCTGAAACATTTCACCTGCACATCATCAATCACCTAACAATCCCCACTATCACCCACATAGATCATTGGAGAAAGACACTGGCAGCATCACACAATAGTAATTCTCCCCCATACAACAATACAATGATCACTTGACTACCAACAGCTCTCTTTCAGCAGTATCTCCCCCTCTGGTACAAGTTACAAATAGATTGATAATTTCAACAGAAATCTTCCTACTCTCTCCCATCAGCAGCCTACCATTCCTATATTGCTGAGAGACATCTGACAAGAGCCAACCAATGGAAATCACAGCAATCAATACCCTGTTCCTCTTTGAACCCCACTAACTAAGTTACAGAGTCACCTTTTCATCACCTGAAGGATTACACATGGCAAGAAATTGTACTTAGCAATGCAATGAATCATCAGTTTCGAATGAATAAATAACTCTACTACATGTACTCTGTACTTTTTTACCCTTATACTTACCCAAACATGTGTGTGTATAGCAAAGCAAAAAATAAATGGATCTGTTGGATTTAACAATGAATATTCCGTTTTTTTTTTTTATCAACTGAACTACCTACTGATTGAATTAGCATGTAATTGGCTGAGTATTCCACAGACATATGTACCCATAAAGTAATTACCAGGCATAATCAGAGTGATGCAGTGTGCAACAAGTTTGGCCCTTTAAATTACAGGTACAGTATGGGCTTCCACACAGTTTCCACCTACACACTTTTAAAGCTTCATCATAGGTTTACTCAATCAGGCCAGATTAAACAACAACCAACCAACTGCGATGTAGAGTTTTTGTGGTTTCTCAAGATGCTAGAAATAGCAGATAGAATTATAGACAGATGGCGATAGACACATAGATAAATAGACAAGACAGACAGATAGACAAAGATATATATATATATATAACCAATGCCAGCATGGAAAACGGACGTAAAACGATGATGATGATGATGATGATATATATATATATATATATCATCATCATCATCGTTTT
>JAOPJM010001291.1:41101096-41112289 GCA_027124095.1 Muusoctopus leioderma
AAAATAAAAAAAAAAAAAAAAAAACAAAAAAAAAAAAAAAAAAAAAAAAAAAAAAAAAAAAAAATTTAGGATCAAGGATATCTTTAGGATACTTTAATATTATGCTAAGAAACAGATGTTTAATATTCATTCGGGTTTCCATTGCAAAATTCAAATTCGATTAATACATTATGCATATTAAGACAAGGAACGTTACATTCAATAGCAGATTTGATTTGTTAAATTTATTTATGAATCATGTAGGTTCAAAACCATTACATTAAATTGATATGAAAGTGCTTGATATAATGATAATGCATTACATTTAAATTTGATATTTAGAGGTTTTTAAAAAGCCATCAAATGAAAAATAAAGACATCAAGAATTAAATTTATAGTAGATAGAGGATTTAACCATTTTGATACCAACCCGCCTGAAACCGCCCCTGCTTCTATGATAAAAAAAAATATTTCTTTTAAAGTGTTCATATTTAAATTTAAACCTTCCATTATAATTTTATGTAAGAATTTTTGGTTAAATTATGTTCCAAAGACCAACTTAACAAGAAAGTTAGTTATTTTTCTAAATCCCTCCAAATTCTTGATTATTTTCAAAATTAATTAAAAATCATAGGCAGTGTATTTCACTAGAAATATGGTAACGAAAGGGTTTAAAGTCTTGGTCAGTAATGTATAGATACAAATATATGCATGTAGAGGTGTGTTTTTAAGATAATAAAATGATATATATCGCATTAAATATTGGGAAAATGAACTAATGTTAAGAATAGGATAAGAATTAGAAATTAAAAATATCATAGGTTTCTATAATATATTATATTAACGATGGGGTGTATAATTAATCATTGAGGTTCCCTGTATTTCAATTTATATAGATAAAACAGATTGTATATCACAAATCTTCCTCACTATTATAACAGTTTGTATACTAAATAACTGAATAAATATATAAGATTAAGTTTTAAGGGTGGGGGATAAAAAACACTCAAATAGATGGATGTTTATCTTCTTCATTATCTTATAAATAGTTAAAAATATGTTAGTGTACATAACCGTTTATGTATATACAGCTAGAGATTAGTTCAGAATTTCTGTTGAGGAGGAAGATTTGAAAACAAAGCAAACAGTGCTTGTTTGAACCTTTGCATAGTTTGGCAAAACAAACAAATTTTCATTTAATGTTATAGTTTACCTCTTTATTTTTAAGGCCCATATGTAATGAGACAAGCTAGTGTCAGTACTTCTAAGTTGCTTTCGAAAAGTATGTCTATATTGTGCATATTTTGTCTTGAACGAATTAGTAGTTAATCCAATAGAAGATTTTGATGTACTGTCTGTATTGACTGTTGCAAGGTTGTATATTTTGGGTATCAGATGAATCACAGTTTGGTTTGATTCATATTCAGTAAGGACTGCGAAAAATTTAGTGTGGCCAAATAGGAAACTTTTATAGTCTTCTTATTAAAAACTTTGTAATATGTGTGGCTGGGGTAGAAGTGTTTTTGGAGCAGTTTAAAGATTATTGTGGCCACAAGTGTAGAAACTTTCTGATTGCAAAGAGGGTTTATACCACGAGATATTTGTTCTCATTTTGGCTTTAATACGAGTTTGTGAGTTGTTTTTTATGTATCTAATATTTTCAGTGAATCCACTGCCTTATTGTAATACTCCAAAGTATTATTAAATGTAGGTTCGTCGGAAGATAGGCTGGATATGCATAGAGATGTTTTTGAGTAGGTTAAGTAAAATATTATTAGGCTGATTGGATAGTCTATGTATGTAGGGTAAGGACTCATCTGGTTTTCTGTACTGGGATAATTGTGAATTTTGTAAATTGAACGTAAGTAAGAATCAAAATAGTTTACAATCTTCAGGTTATGTTTGACTGTTATGTTTTAGGTTGATTTCAGTAAAAAAGGTATAAATGTCCTTCTTGAATCTCTCAGTATACTGTTTATGTGTCTAAGTATAAGGCAGCTGTCTTTTCTGTATAAGCCTCCAAGAATATGTAGGAGCTTGGCATGTAAGCAATGGAGGATATATAGTCCCACGATATCACTCATCTCCCCTGAATACTTTGCTCCCATGCTAAAGTCAAACAAAACATTTGAATGTTTCTCAGTCCATATACTATTGTCATAGAATAATATGTTTTTCCTCACATGTAGAATTATATCGATTTCTGAATGGTTAAAAAGGTCTTTGGGAAATTCAATGCATCCATTAATAGAAGTTCTGAAATTGATGGGTAATAGTTCTGTATTGATTTAAACCATGCTATAATTGTATTGGAATTGTTCCAAACGGAGAAACAGGATGCTACCTTGATTTTGGGAATTATCGATGATGGACTGTGATTATTCCATCAGTTTTTGGTTGTGTTGATAAGTCTTGTTGTAGGATTGTTGGTAAAATTGGGTTTATAATCCTTAAATAAACATAATGTCCAGGTTTTGTAATGCTAAGGATTCCACCCTATCTTCAATTTCTTGCTCAGTTGCTATATTTTTTACTTTGGAATTAATATCATGCAGAGTTAAAAAGCTAGTCGTTAGTAGTTGCATTGGAAAATTTTTTATGGTAGGTCAAGTGATCGATTTCGTAGATGATATTTGTTGTTTTATGTGAGAATATCAGCATATTTTTACTAGTATGGAACATCTTAAGTTTTGAATTCAAGTCTTTCTGAAATTGGCTTATATGCTTTTTGAACCGATATTTCTAATCATTAGAAATAAAAACTGTTTTGAAATTATTTTAACATTTTGTTTGGTGGGGGACATTTGTTAGTTTGAAAGCTAAATTTTAAGTCTGCAATATTGTGGTGAGTATCTTTCTCCAAATACATGGCTTTCCACCTTAATCTTTTGATAATATGTACAGTTTTCTGTATAAGGCATTTCAGATAGTGTTTGTTGGAGAGGATTGGAATATTTTTAGTTGATAAATCAATGTATTTCTTCATACTTCAAATTAACACAACCGTGCTGTGAATAGTGCTTGACAAGAAAGGAGCATATTAATACTGTAATACAGCACTAATGTCAAAGACACATTCCAACTACTTTCGCATATTAAGTATGTTTTTACAGTTTATTGTTTTGTAATTTTTGTGTATATGTGTTGGTACACGTCTCATTTAATTACCTTTCGTTTTATCTTATTTTATGGTATTCTATTTAATTTAATTTTATATTTATTTTCTATCTGTAGTCAACTTTTATAGTATGAGCTATCTTATTTTGTGACACAGTAAACTACCCTGATCCTCACTTTCCATTCAAGATCAGCACAATAACCAATTAAGATTATTGGTTAAAACTATTATACATTATTCTCTCCCACCATACCCACTTCCGGGGTTATATAAGCAATATTTTTACAAGTAGTTTTATTACAATTTTGACAATTCACCATATGAAACTGCAGTAAATTGTAATCTTGAACTGTCTCAGGAAACAACATTTGGAAATATAATTTGTTGTATAAGACATTATACCTAACCTCTTTTATTCTATTTACAATTAGATTATGTTGGATTTACTTATTTTTTGTTGAATATTAAAAAAATGTTTATGACTTTAAATAATAGGTCTTTTCTATTCAATCATTATCATTCAAAGGAATAAGACATTATGTAGGTTGCCCATCACATGATTCGAGAAGGTACATATAAACATCCATACTATGTCCAGTGAGTGGCAGTCACCAAGAAATATTCAATCCACAGGTTGTAATAAATGAGAAAAGCACCATTTTGAGACAGAAAAGAGAAACAGGCTCACTTTCAAGACTCAAACAGCATATGTATTGCTTGCCAATGACTGATTAGACAAAAGAGCACCTGCCGTTCCAACTTCTCAAATCAGACATTTAATTGTTTCTGCTATTTTAACTGTACTATTCTATCTCCACAAGATAATTTGTCAGTCATTTAGCATTAGCAAGATAGAATATTCTGCTACTGCCCAACATAGCAAGATGTCCTACCTCAATTCAATGTTTGTGCCGAGAAATAACACCATTATAGTACCTAATTTCAGAAGATGGAATGGCGTGTGCCCTGTAGTGGAATTGATAACACTATCGACTCAGCAAGCGATAGAAACATGGTTTGAGTCTCGTTAGTAGGCCTGTTCTTTTCTGGCTCAAATTGGTGCTTATAAATATCTAATATCATATTTGATAAAACTTTGAGATAAACTTCATTCAAACTGTTTATTATCTTCGCAAAGTTATCTCCCCTGAAATTAATTTACGAGCTGAAAAGTACAAGATTGTTCATATACACGCATAGTACTCTGCTCTTGCTTAACACATATTAATGCGTATATGATAGCAATGCTAAAATATTTTGGGATAGTTGGGGACAATGAAACAAAGAAAGATAATCAAACAGAATCAATAATCAGGATATACAAAAATATAATTTAAGAGTTAGAGGATATATAGAAAAATGAATGTTAAAATTTGTAAAATGATACCTAAATATGTTGTAAAACTGAGTTATGGCACATTCAATAGAGAGATGGTTGGGTTAATAGTTAAAATTAAATGAGCTCAACCTGATAGTACCATTATCTATAAACAATAAATATACTGGGGTAGTGTGTTTGATGGTAATGCCCCAGCAAGGCCACTGGCTGGAATCAGTATAGAAACATTATAGGCTGCAGCTAATTTGAACACATACCAAATGTGTATAGAGACAGAAATTCTTCATGATAGGCATGGAAGAATAAAAAGGATTTTCAGTGTAAGCCCCGAATTACGATAGTCTGGCTAATAAAATTATATCCAACAGATTTGGGGGATTCTTTACTAAAATAAATAAAGTTGTAATCTAGCTCACGATATCTTGATCTTTCAGATTGAATGCTTGTGACTGATTTTTATCTTTAAATATGCATTTATAAAATGAAGGAAAATAATTTTGGACTTAACTTTACCACTGATGAAATAAAAAAAAAAGTAAATCCTTCCTTCTAACTAAACACCTAATCAGAAAATCTGATATTAAGCATTCATTCTAACTCTTAAAGTGGTTTATTTCTTAGATGATTTCTATCTTTCTATATATCATTATGTAAGTACAAGCAGCTGTAAGGTTAAATAAATATGAAAAATTATTATATTCAAGTATGTAACAAATTAAATGTAATAAGACTATAAACAATATACTTTAAAAATCATTTAAAAACTTCAATAAATTACTCCTACCTTATATGCTTTGTACCACAAAATGTACTTATTTATCTAATCTAGAAATGAAAGTTTACTTCAGATCAGCACAATAACCAATTAAGATTATTGGTTAAAACTTACTCATGTCAGGACTTTGCACTACTCTGAGGGTCCAGATTTTTCATCTTTTTGTCCTAAAAAAAAAATAAAGGGGGTGGGATAATTAAGTTTACAGCTAATTAGGGGTGCAGTAGTCAGTCAAAGATGTAAGTCTTATAACAGAATTAACTTTATAGGCTAGTACTTTGAATGAGATCTTAGTGTATCATTTGATTAGTTGTGGGAACAGAACACACATACACTCATTGTAGCTCACCTTTTAGTTTCAGGTGGCACCATTCAAACAACAAACAGTATAAATAAGCTTGGATGGAATTGAGAAATGCTAAAGAAATCTGTTTTTTATTATCAGCACAGTTGCGAAAGTGAAGACTGGTCTTTGGATTCGTTTGTACAATATTCCTGGCAATAATATGTTGATTCCTCTCCAAGTCTTTCTTTAACTGCAGTTAATAGTTCTCATGGAATAAAAACAAAGTTGTTTTTTTTTAATGAGAGAATATGAAGAAAACATTGCAAATGAGGTGTCAACTGTTTCAGCTGATAAAAGATATCAGTTTGGTGAGTTCAAATTTAAGTATTTATTTACATAGGAGCCTGAATTGGGGAGGATGACAGTATTATCAACAGGAAGTATAAATATATCAAATTTGAATTTTAAAATTTACTCATACTTTGTCTGGTACTTCATATCTCGTTTCTCATAAAATATGAAATACAAAGTGACATTCGTGTAAAGGGAGGTAACTCGGTAGAACATATACTGCAGTATTATTAAGTTAGAAATGTATCGTTTTCATCACACCCTGATAGACACAGACACACATATATATGGCTGGCTTCCACAGTTTCCGTTTACCAAATTTCACTCACACAGTATTGGTCAAGCTGAGAGTAAGGTAGAAGACACTTACCCAATATGTGACAAAGAACTACGTGGTTGTGAAGCAAAGTTTTTAATCACACAACCATGCCGACATCTACCCTAATGTCACATTAATCCGACTGTTGAATGTCGGGTCTGTTATAGCTTAGTAACAGAAGGAAAATTCCTTATCCGAGAGACCTTGCCAGAGGTAATCAAGCAATATGTATGGCACTTACAAAAATGCATCTAGCAATAAACCTAACAGATGCAGAAATACACATACCAAAGTATGTTGTCTTTCGGGTTGACAGGAAGAAAGAAGTCATGGTGGAGTTGCCATGTACATCCATGAAGATGTCACACACTTAGTTCTGTTTTCACACTTAAACTCGGCCTGTGACACACTAACAGCACATATAAATTCGATGCAGTTATAACTACATTGAGTTACTTTACATGCTCCACATATCATCCACCGAATGCCTCAAATCATGATAGAAAATTTGAAGAGAGCCACAGAAAGATAGACAAGGTATTAACCAAACTAGATCAACATATTAGTGTACTTCTCTTGGATGACTTCAACTTCACAAACCTTGATTGGCCCAAGGGCCACATTCTCTCAGAAATGTCACTGCATGACTGAAGACAAGCAGAATCCCTACTTGACTTCACTAACATGCTGTTTATGGAAAAGTACTATTTCACTGAACCAGGGGCAGCAATACTCTAGATCCCTACTTTACAAATAATATAGAACTCATTCATGATGTGAAGCTGATGCCTACGATTTTTTCTGGCCATAATATAACCGAATTAACAATGGATGATCCAAAGGAACTGTAGCTATGCACCTCACAAGGAGCACTCAAACTCAATCCAACTTGAATTTCCACAAGGTTTACTGAAAATGAATTCAAAAAGAGATCTTCAAAAAGAGATCCCCAAACAGAATTGGCTCAAAAGTTGCTATGCAAGACAATGACATGAAACGGAAGCAATTTGTGTTAATAATGCAATCTATATGCATTAGATTTGTTCCAGAACGAAAAAGAGAAAAGTCAAAATTTACAAAACTATAATTCCCAGAGACAAAAGAACGAAGGTCTCAAATCATTGAAATGAGGAAATCACTGATTGAAAAATCCCTCTTAAATATCAACAATAAAATAAAATACCCCCATGAAAAAGAGAGAACAGAAAGGTAAACCAGGCCTGAAGACATAAAAATGAACCCTAAAGTTTTCTATAAATTCACAAAAGAATCAGCTTCAGTGCATCACATAACAGGGCCATTGTTCCAAAGCAATCGGCCACTGACTAGATAACAAAAGGGTGAAATACAGAATGAACAATTCAAAAGTGTTTTCACTACCTCGATAGGGCACCTACAAATAAATAGCCGCATTAATTCTTTGACACTGCAACTCTACATAGGAAAGTGACAACCAACGATTTACATCGATATAACAGAGGAAGATGTAATATTAACCATAGATAAAATGAGCTTACATTTACCAACAGGCCCTGATGGGTCCCTGACAATTCTCTTAAAACATGCAAAAAAGGCTCTAGCAAAACCACTTCAGATACTTTTCAAAAGCTGCCTTGGAAGTGGTAAGCTCCCCCAAAAGTTGAAAGAAGGCATATGTCCTATCCACAAGGGATGAAGTAGAGCAGATGCTAGAAAATGACAGGCCTATCTCTCTAGCTTCACATACCAGCTAAGTCATGGAACAAATTATCAGGGGTAAACTGATCATGTTCTTAGAGGAAAATGAATTACTAAGTGACACTCAGCATGGCTTCCATCTGAATAGAAGATGCCTCACAGTTTCTACATCATTATGACTGGGTATTGAAACAGCTGCTCAACGAGTCAAATGTAGATGTGGTATATCTTGGCTTTGACAAAGGTAGTCATATCACGAACTACATATTCTCATCATAGTTGGAAAATTAAGAGACTGGACTTTTTAAGAGACAGAAGTCAGGTTGATGTAATCAATGCTGCTCTTTCAAAGGGTGCAATAATTCTGAATGCAGTACCTCAGGGTACAAGCTATTACTGTTTGCAATAGCTCTCTCAGACATGCCCCCAGTTACATGAAAAGCCACTCTTACTAGCTATCTCTTTTACTCTTTTACTTATTTCAGTCATTGGACTACGACCATGCTGGGGCACCACCTTGAAGTGTTTTTAGTCGATCAGATCGACCCCAGTACTTATTTTTTAAAAGTCTGGTATTTATTCTATCGGTCTCTTAGCCAAACCGCTAAGTTACGGAAGATAAACAAACACATATACATATATATATATGACGGGCTTCTACAGTTTTCGCCTACCAAATTCACTCACAAAGCATTGGTCGGCCCGAGGCTATAGTAGAAGACACTTGCCGAAGGTGCCACGCAGTGGGATGGAACCCGAAACCACGTGGCTGCAAAGCGAACTCCTTAACCACACAGCCATGCCCGTGCCTATGCTGATAATATGAAAATTTCAAGGGCAACCAAGAGCCCCGATGATGTCAAAAATCTCCAGAAAGACCCTAATGCTATATACAAGTGGGCTGAAGAAAAATGTTCGTTTTTTTTTTCATTGGTTTGGTCTGGAGGAAAGGTCTGTGCCAATGGTCTCCGCGACTGGTGAGATCAACACAGTTAACTTTCCTTTTCAATAGTTGCAAGTCAACAGCTGCAGGGATGTCCGACATTCTGGGGAGGAAAGACTGGGTATAGTGGTCAGCGCAAGGCCTGTGGGATGGGGTGGACACAATATGGGTGATAAGATGAGGAGAGACAAGTTAGTTGGAAGTGCCTGAGTGGAGGTGGTACGAGACCAGCCAGTTCCAAGAAGTAATAGAAGTATTAAAGACAGAGAGGAGACAACACGTCTGTGGGCCAGAGGTGTGTTGGTGAGTGACTTCATGCCAATCAGTCAAGAGGTCTTTCTTTAGATGCAGTCTAGGATGTCTGTGTGTATAGAAGCAACACTGTCCTAGACGCAGAAGCAGTACTTCATTGTAACTTTCACCTGAGCTTTGTAGAGGGCTAGTAATTGTTGGGAATTGAAGTATATTTTTTGCTCTGAAGTGGAAGGCCAGTATTTGTTGTGATGCAGTCTCTGTTATGTTAAGGATGTGATTTCACCAGGAGAGATCATTAGTGAGACCTAGCATTGCACTTGTAGCAACCTTAAAGGCTCTAGTTACAATCTGTTCATGTTTAGTGGGAGAGGGGGTGCAATAATGTTTTCATGTTATGTGTAATGATTGTGTCTTGTACTGTTGAAGGAAACAAGATTGACATGTCCTTATTGGAGGATGTTTTCCAGGTTTCTGTTCATTGAATTAGTGCACGTTTGGTATGGGGTGTCTAGGTTGCATGTGGATGACACTTGGGTGCAACAGGGTAGGAAGGAATGAAGAGTGGTATCATCTGTGTAGTACTGGGCGCTGTTGGAGGTGATAGCAATTAGGTCACTGATGTATAAGTAGAGTGTAAAGGACAAAAACTGAACTTTGGGGCATACCAGAGTTGATAGAGTGTAGGTCAGAGATAGCTCCATCAGCACACACCATGATGGTGCGATCTGACAGGAAGCCACTGATCCAAGAGATGAGAGATGGATGAAGCCCATAAGTGAGCAGCTTTGCCAGAAGATTCACGTGCTAAACACAGTCACATGATTTGGTTAAACAACATCCATTTAATACTCGAAAATTCCAAGCACTCTGCTATCAGCACTCTAACACATTCAAACTAGGATGCACAGGACCAGGAAAGATTGTAATCTCAGAGTCACAATCAGTGCATGACTTGGAGATCAAAATGAGTAATGATGCATCATTGCATGAACAGATTACTAAGATGGCAACAATGTACAGATGACTGGCAGGATGGATTCTAAGATTATTTAGAACAACAGAACAAGAAACTACCTTGATCTTGTGGAGAATGTATGTTCTCAGTTGCCTAGATTATTGCTTTCAATTATGGTTGCCACATTGTTAAACTGATTGCAGATCTCAAAGCAATCCAACACTACCACACCAAGATGATTGCTACTATGCAGCAGACGAACTACTAGGAAAGGCTGAAAGCACTATGACTGTATTCCCTGGAGCGAAGAAGGAAAAGATAAGCAGTGATCATCATCATTTTACATCCATTTTCCATGCTGGCATGGGTTGAATGGGAGATTTCGGCCTGCGTCGGTTGTGTATGGAGTCACCACTCTCCTAGACGGGTCGGGGGACCACACCTAACACGTATGTTTCATTTGGCTTGGTTTCTATGGCTGGATGTCCTTCCTATCGCCAACCACTTTACAGAGTGTACTGGGTGCATTTACCGTGGCACCAAAACTAGAGAGGTTGTCATGTCCACAACACGACTATAGAGCCCTCTCGACCCTGTGTTGCCTTCGAACAATCGCCAAACACTTTACAGAGTGCACTAGGTGCAGTTATCGTGCCACCAGCACTTGTCTCTTGCCAGATAAAGATCCCCTCTCTACTCTGCATAGTCTCTATTCTATGAGGGTAAACGTGACTTGAGAGTGTGAGTGAGTAGGAGATAGGAGACAGGTTATGTATGGGAGGGTGAGATAAGGGAGAGTAAGAGTATGGGCAAAACTAGGGGTAGCTAAGAATTAAGAATTTGACGGGAAGAAGGGAAAGAAGGTGTGATAGTATAGGTGTGAATAGGAAAGTAGTGATTATGGAAGGGCAGAAGTAACAGGAGGTGTGACAGGGCATGATAGCGGGTGAGGATGAGAGAGGGGGAATACAGGACAAATGTCATCCTCTCGAGTGGGACAGGACAAGGGGTGGTAGAATCAGAGGGAGCCGAGGATACTGGGGTACTTGACAGGAGCATGTTGGGTGGGAGGTCCATGCCAAGCTTGCACAGTGTGTCCTCTGCTATATAACATCTCGCTCTTTAGTCATCTCCTTTGTGAGGTTCAGCTTCTTGAGGTCAGCCATCACCACTTCGTCCCATGTCTTCCTAGGTCT
>JAOPJM010001291.1:41115471-41130482 GCA_027124095.1 Muusoctopus leioderma
GGTGCCACGCAGTGGGACTGAACCCGAGACCATGCGGTTGCGAAGCGAACTCCTTAACCACACAGCCATCTGCGATCTATAAATTTTCACCAACACTGTATGTAATAGACATATATATACTAGTCTGGCTGATTCTTCATTTTCTGTCCATGAAGGTACTGTATATGTAGCTTACATAGTGTTGGTTAAAATCTATAGAGATACTCTGTAGTACATAATAGCAATGAAATAAAACACTGTTAACACACCAGTAATTTAAAAAAAAGGATAGTCTGTTGTGTTTGTGCAGAGAAACGAGACAAGGGTTTCAAGGGAACCCATGTCAGAACTTGGTACCAGACTGTAAAGTTGGACTGTGCATGGATCCATGCTTCAAAACTTACCACCAGTAAAAGTTATTTTTAATGTACTTTTTTCCTGAATTTTATGTCAAAAATCTAGCATTTTGATGGAATTTTGTATCAAATATTTAGTAGCAAAAGGGTTAGTTTACCTGGGGAAAAAAACCAGATCGCACTCTTACTTAATAAGATATAGGTGAGTGGTCAGGAGTCAGCCAGCTGTAAAAAGTATTTAGTCCAACAAAGAAGTCAGTAAAATCATGCTAACCATCATGTATCATCTGCTTTCAGCAGGTTGAATACCATGGATCGCCATCTCTGATGCTAACTATGGTTAACTAAGGGTACGTACATGGTGAGGACCCAATCCCTTTCATGGTAGCTGGCCACCAGTCCTTTTACACCTGGAGAGTACTCTGAATGTGCTACGTATCTTGCTGTCAAGCCTTCAGAGGCATTTGGTTCATCTGACTCTTCTGCTATTTCAGTCTTCATGTACTTAAGGGGTGATGTCCCCTATAGAAGAGATGTAACACATCAAAAATAAAAAGAGCACGTGTGGGTGTGTCCTATCCCGCTCACTTTTTTTTAAAAATTAGCATTAGTGTAGAGCAGTAATTTTACACCTAGATTGTATGTAACTAAATTTAACACCAGTCATAAATGGCATTAAAAATGGTGGCTATACAAAGACATAACATTGAAAAAAAAATGACCTAATGATGTTTATTGCATAGTGGAGTAATTTGCCTATATGCCTTCCTACTGTAAAATACCCAACAATGCCTCAAGAGTTGGACACCTTTTATCAGTCAAAAAAACTGTGTGTGTGTGAGTCAGTGAGTGAAAGAGAGGGTAAGTAAAATTATTTTTGTAATTGAGAGTTATGCATTCAATTCATTAGCAATTACTTTATCTCCTACATGAAAGTTGACCTGGAAAAGATTTGAACACACCAATGTCAAAGATCACCATTTTACTATTCAAAGTTTTCTTCCACTTGAATTTTGTAGAATATAATATGCAGTATTAAATAAGTTTCTTACTGATTCCAATTGAGAATATATCTTGCTAATAAATAGAATGCAAGGGTATTAATAAAAAATCAATCCAAAACTAACATTACACAAGCTACTAAAACATTTTCTATTGAAAATAATTATCAAGAAATTTGAAAATGTATGAGAATAAATAAAATGTCACTTACTGTAGCTGAAGCAATTGCAGCTGCCTCTTCAAGACCATACAGTTTATTCCCTATTAAATATACACCGTCTGACCAAACAACACAATCTTCATGGACCCAAACTTCAGATACATCAGAATTTAACTGCTCACAGTCTAAATCACTGCCACAACCACGTTCATCACTTGATGACTTTCGTATTCGCCTGTCAATACCACTGGTTTGCTCAACAAAAGGTAAAGTCCTCTTTCGTTTATGTTTACTGTCCATTTTGGATAAATCTTCAGAAATAGGAGTCAGGGTTGAAGCATTAGGTGAGCTGTCAGGGTTAGAGGCTTGTCCAAGAGGTGAAGGTAAAGGAGGTGCTGTTAATGCTGGAGGAACCTGCACTTTGTCAGGTTTTTCTGATTTTACAGTGGGGTGGAAGCCCTCTGGATAGTAAGGTCCAAATAAATCTCCTAGAAATTTGTAAGTGCTACCTTTACCACACAGTACACAAACCCAAACATCCCCAATTAAAGAGGTTCGGGGAACTAAGACAGACTTTTCAGATGGTAAATTAGATATCTGAACTGAAGACCCAGTTGAGGGACATTTCATTTTAGACTTCTTGTTCAATTTGGAGTCATTGTCTTCTTGATGTTGATTAACAACCATGCAGCTTGCTGGTTCATCTTTTATAGTAGTCATCCGTATAAATGGACCAGTTGTTACAGATCCCATCTCATTTTTTTTCTTTTTGGTGCTGGACATCAAATCCATTGTTTTTTTCAGTTTCAAAGACTTGAAAGACTCACTATCAGGGACAAAACTGCTATAAATATCAGACTTGCCTCGACTTATCTTTCGACCCCGCAAAGGCCCTTTTGCAGGTGGTCGCCCTTTCCTTTTCTTTTTACCAGCAGAAGTGCTGCTCTTCTTGTCAGGTGTCATTGCCCCATCAGTTTCATTTGTTTCAGAGGGTGTCAATTCTTCTTTAAATTCAACATTTAAAGAAAGTTGAGGATCAGGGCAAAGCTCGGTTTTGCTGTCACATGCTTCTTCATCACTCAAGTCAGAATTATTCTCCATGTTATTGGGAAATTCTTGCTTAATAGGATTACTCTCATCAGTCAAGTCTATTTCCAAGATTTCTACAGGTGCTTTAGAAATTGGTGCAGTTTCTGGTTCCGGATTTCTTGAAGGAAAAACTTCAGATTTAATTGTCCTTTTTCTCTTAGAACAGAGAATATTTTCATCATAAGATACAGAATCAGCCATTATATTTGTATCCATAACACAGTCAAAGTCTACAGATGATGAATCTTGTCGCTTTCGGCGTCTTCTTACCATTGGTTCTGGAGTGCGACTACTATCTTCTCCACTGACTTCATGCTCCATAGGACTAGCTTCTGTAGCTGTCGTGGAATGTTGGTCATCTTCATCACATGGTTCTTTTTTTATTGCTGTGGAATTATCTATTTGTTCTTCCTCATTGGTAGTTGAATGGGTAACCCTTTCAAAAAGACATTTTTTGTTCTCTTCAGTGGGGCCAGGAGCTGTATGACTTTTCTCTTCTTGAGAAGATTTGGCTTGTTGGCTGATTCGGCTACTACCTCGTTTTTTATTTTTCGGAGTCTGACCTAATTCCTCTTTCTTAGACTGAGAACTATTATCACCAACTAACTCAATACTATCTTTTTGAAAGATACTATCTGTATCCAGCTCTAACTTAGATTGTTCTGTCGTACTGCCTTCCTCTTTGCTGTCCAGAGCACTGTCAGAATTGGACAAGGTTTTAGTCTGCTCACAACCATTTGTTCTTTCTTCTGTTGGCTCTTCAACTCTTGATATGTGATCGTCATCAACTGTATCCAATTCACAACTGCCAGTAATCTCTGGCCCCCCACCAGCGTACACCTTACTCTGTGAAGTTGTAATTGATCGGAGTAAAGAATTACGCATTTGCCGCGCATACGTATTGCCTGAATCTTTACGTACACGAAGCCGAGAGCTGGTTTCATTGTCTTGTTCTTCTTTCTGAGCTATTGCTTTTACAGTTTGGTTATTTTGGATACGCTTTGATCTTTTCACTTTGCTAAGATTTGTTTGAGTAGCACTAGTTTGTACACTTTGCTTGGCAGCAGCAGCAGCAGCAGCAGCAGTAGTAGTTGTAGTAGTAGTAGTAGTAGTAGTAGGAAGGAGGGCTGATAAGGAAATAGGAGTAGAAATAGCATTACTTGTCACTGTACTGCTTTCACTTGTAGACAATACAGGTGATGACACTGTGAAGGATGAGTTTGTGTTAATCGTTGCAGTGGTTGATGCAGATACTACACTGACATCAGTGGAAAGGCTAGTATTCACAGTCATTTTCTTTCTTGGACTGCGGCGTGTTGCTTGAGGTGGATTCTCGTTAGTTTTTAAAGAACCTGAAGGGTTTGGATTATTGGCTTCCTCAGATGATTCAGTTTTAGCATCTAGTTTAATTTCTACTTGTATTTCAGCAGTATTTTCTTTATGTTGGTTCTTGTTTTCTTTTGGGGAGCAAGAAATACCATCTTCGCATTTTGGACTGAGACACATAGTTTCTTCTTTACTTTGAGAGAGGTCGGGACTTGGATAAACATCTGATATACCGTTAACCAGAGGATTTGGTGAGCACTGGTGTTGCTTTGGAGATGCAGGTGTCTCATTACCATCCTGGCTGTTAGTTTCCATTTCTGCTTCTATATTAGCTAGAGGTTGAGAAAACAATGGAGTGGAGACAGCTGGGGGCATTGAGTGCGGTGGTGTATTAGCTGAATCAGTGCTAGAATTTCCTACAAGACAGCTTGACTTGATGGTAGTTTGAGATGGAGTTGCAGTATTTGAGCAAGACATAACACTAGCATTCATAGAATTCTGTTCAGGAGAGAACAATGAATTGGAAATTGCTGAAGATGAAGATGTGTCATCTAATGGTGCACTTACGCTGGAATTCACAGTGGCAGTACTGCTGTTATCCGAGTCAAGAATATCTTGCTTATTGCTTTCAAAAGAAACCACTTCATGTTTCATCTCAACTGGAGAATTTTCCAATTTAGATTGAAATGGGACTTTGTTATTAAATGATGTTGAAATTTCCAATTGATCTGGTAGTTTTGTGTCAGCAGATGTTTCAGTGTGACTCACAGTATTGTTACTGGTGTCCTCAGCAAAGCGCACATCCCACTTAAGCGTAGGAGATGGTGGAGGAACTGAAACCTGTTGCGGTGATGCCTTTGTGTTCAGGTTATCATCTTGTTTGGCTATGAAACTGTGAATGGCCTCATTATCTTCCAATGTTGAAGAAGCAGGAGGCAACGAAAGAGGAGCCATAGTAGGATTTAGTGGTGGAGGTGGTGATATTTTAAATGAATAGTCTGACTTGGTAGAGCCAGAATTGTTGCTAGTGGTTGTGTTGCCATTATCACAGTGTTTTCCATCAGTACAACTGGTACTGCCACAGGCAGTGCTACTATTGCTGCAAGAGGTTGAGGACGAGTTGGAAGAAATACAGCCACCAGAATTTCGATGATCACTTGGAATATCACAGTTTTTTGGGCCTTCATTATTGTGAGAGGGGGAGGGTAGACAAGCATCATTGACTACACTCTTTGGATCTATCACTTGTGACTCTGGAAGCAACACAAGTTTTTCGAGTGATTGTAAAGGGTTCTTAACAAGAGGAGCTGCTGTAGATTGGCTAGCAGTGGAGTCCTGGGAAGCATCACTAACATATGGGCTCATACATGGTGTATGCTGAAAGTTTTGGCTTTGAGGGGGACTGTTAATATGAGCTTTAGTCAATGCATATGGTGAGCCAGCATGGCTAATAGGGGAACCTATGGGATGAGGAGAATATCGATTTTGAGATGGTGGTCTTTGTTGCTGTGGCTGTTGCTGATGCTGTGGTTGTTGTTGTTGTTGTTGTTGTTGAGGCTGTTGTTGATGATGTTGATGATGATGATGCTGCTGCTGCTGTTGTGGTGGTTGTTGATGCTGCTGTTGTTGTTGTTGCTGTTGTTGCTGTTGTTGATGTTGTGGACCTGGAGACTTAATACTAGTGTTGCATGTAACATAACCACTGCTGCTGTTACTGCCTAATGGAGATTGTTGCATCCCAGAAGAACTGTTCATTGAATGAGGAGGAGAGCAAATTTGTTTTCCACAGCCCACAGGTGATGTCATTGATTGAACAGCACAAGGCGAACGAAGATTAGTTGCAATTGGGGACGGCGTAGTGACAGGAGATTTCACATTGGCTGGAGCAGGACTATGTAAAGAGACAGGACTGGAATTTGGCATAGATTGGTTACTATGATGACTTGCTGGACTATGCATCAACATAGGACTGATTGGAGACGTACGGGCTGCAGGTGGATGGGGTGATGTACTAGGATAGCCATACTGAGCAGCATTGTGACGCATCTGAGGCTGAACAGGACTGTTACAAGTCTGCATGCTATACTGGGGGGAGCGGGGTAGGTGATATGGTGCAGTCCGGCTCTTGTTGATAGGAACATGTACTGTCTGATTACTAGGATAGTTTACCGAAGCCATTTGCAAAATGTTGTCGGCTACTTGCTGTGGGTTCTGGCAACTGGAGGAGTGTCGCATATATGGATGAGAATGCGGATTATGGGAAGAACTAGAAGAAGAAGCAGGTGGTGAACTGTACATGGAATTGCTGGCCATACTGGACATCTGTGCAGCTGATAACTGTGACATTTGTGCAGCTGACATTTGTACAGCAGCAGCAGCAGGACTCTGTGCCACAGCACCCATAGAAGAATAATGAGAGGCTTGGTAGGGGCTAGAAAAACGTTGTCCCATGAACTGTTGAGACTGGTTATGTTGGCTGTACATTGCTGCAGCTGCAGCAGCATTGTGTCCATGAAAAGAAGTCTGTTGGGAAAGCATCATATGACTGGAAGGATGATCACCATAACTCTGCAGTGGATAACCAGACATGCCACGACTCATCTACAAATACATAAAATGCATCAGAATGACTCTTTGATATATTCAAAACTTAAATATCTGCAAATAAGGCACCCAAACTTTTATCAATTTTGAGAATTAGTATTAGAGCAGATGAAAAGAGTAATTATTATAACAAATAAAAAGAAAATGAAGAAGGACCTCAAAAAGAGTAAAGCTATTTTGATATTCTGAAAGAACTCAATTTTAACTTTCAATTTTAATTTGAGAAATATATCAATGAAATGTAACTTCTCTTGAAATGCTTTTATATCTATTTTTCAAAGTTAGCATATGAAATATTTTTGCAACTAAATGTTCTTCAATAGATGAGACTGATACCCATTTTTCAGTTAGGCAGGCTAGGCTTACAAAGGGACATAATTCTTCAAAATTTTAATTAATGACTGTTGACGAAATATAGAACTTTAACCACACATCTGATGAGTCTGCTCAGAAAACTAAAATATAATTCAGTGTATTGTACTAAAAATGCAGTATTATAGATTTTCTTTTAAAACTCGTCTCTTATAAGACATAATATCTCAAGACTAATGAATAGTTGATATTAACAGTGAAACTTAAAACTGAAATCAATTAAATACTTGGTATTAAGTTTACTATCCCAATAATAAAGCAGTGAAATGAAAGTGTATAAAAATAAAACAACTAATTTCAATTAACAATTTAACGACATCTTTCATTACCATCTGAGGATTGTCTCTGGTGAGGTAATCAGAACTTAGAGCCATACGACCAGTGTTGGCACCATAAGGATTAGGCATATCCTCCGGATAATGATTCATAGGACCTACAAAAAATGCAATAAAAGAAAGGCTATTAATGCAAATATTTTTTAAATAAATAGCTTCCTAAAATAGTTGTTAAAATGGTATAAATTGGAAGAGTTTGAATTATACGACAAAAAAATATGTATTTAAAAGCTGTAATTTTTTTGTTTAACTCCTGCTAAATGAGAATTTTGTATAGTTTGAATTCTTTTCGATGATAAAAATTAAAAAGAATGTAACAGCATATCTTGAATAAAGTTATAATAGTAATTAAAATGGGCTACCTCTTTAAAATATTTTTACAAAATACCAAAGATATTCAAGAAAAACAAATTAATTTTTTTTTAAATTGTATAAAAAGTGACTCATAATAGATAATTGAACAGTGATTCATATAAATAAAACAGTGGTCAGTGATGATATTGCTTGAAAACAGTTGTGCAAATATCTGGAACTATCATCCAAGATAATTATGGTGTTAATAGTCAATTTACAAAGCCAGCCTCGGAATGGTTTGACATGCAATAAGTTAAATGGCAAAAGACAGTTACACAAGATTATCCTTTTCATTTTTTTATGAGTTAGTCACTGGAGGAGGGGCAGACTGATGTGGCCTATGCTCAACCTGAGCATCTGCAGGTCCATGTAGAAAAACCATAGGCAGAGAGGGAATCTGGGGCTTGGTCCGACTGTGTACAACATTGGACTCTTCTAAAGGCACACAAAGACCATGTGGTGGTGTAGAAGTGGGTGGCATTATTGTTTGAAATGATCTTCAATGTTAGAATGAATATTTGTTTATCTTAGCATTGGATATGTAAATTTGTTTACAAACTCTTCATCCTGATTTCACAGCTAATTAACTTCAAGTGCACTTTTTTAACTAATTACAAATACTAGATGTCTTAGTACAAATAATCTGTCAGATTCTTAATTTGAAATCAATCAAATAATTCTCATATTATTTTGTCCACATAATACACCAAGTATTTTGCATGCAAAACAAAATACAACTAAGAATAAAGATCCCAAAACACTCCCTAATGGGGACATGACAACCTAGTCTCATTTAACAGCACAAAGTTAGAATTACTAGTGAGAGCAAAAAACACACCTACAACACTACACCCTCGTTACTCATGAACACACAGCTAAAATCTTCATACTCTCTACCAATGCTAGTTCTCACAATGTCTGATGATATTTCATGGCAACCACACATTTATAACATACCCAAGATTACATCCCAATCAGAGGGTTTCCTCTTCATAGCTATAAAATGCTTTAACCCTTTTGATACCAAACCACCTGAAACCACCTTTGGTTCTTTGATAAAAAACCATTTGTTTTAAGGTGTTCATATTTTAATTTAAACCTTCCATCATAATTTTATGTACAAACATTTTGTTAAGTTATGTTCCAAACACCAACTTAATAATGAGCAAGTTAGTTATTTTACCAAATCCATCCAAAGGCAGTGTATTTCATTAGAAATATGGTAACAAAAGGGTTAAAGCACAAATCTGACCTACAAGATCCACCCACTTTTCCTCCTTCACCATGACTACTGAACCCCTCCTTCCAGACCCCATACTAAACACTTTGTCCAATTCTTTCTTTCCAGAGGAACCCCCTGGGACTTCTTCCTAACCCGTGTTTTCCCCACAAACACTGAACTTCAAGTTCAAGATGAAACCCCTTCTAGACCTGAGAGGTCAGTGTGATTACACTGGCTTCTCAGGTCTAGGAGGGTTTTCAAATGCTAAGGGCTCTGCTCTTCTTCCTCAGACTAAATAATAAAAAGAAATCTAACAAAAAATATGTTCCAATAATTGATGAGAACATAAAAGATGGTAGATTCCTACAGTCTCATAATATTCTCTCAACTCTCCTACTGTGACCCAGAATAAAACATAAATATGCCTGATCCCCAAAACCCAAACATGCTACTCTCTCTCTTAATTTACTGAGATACATTTTGAACTATGCAACTCGATATTCTTTTATTCATTCTTTTACTGGTTTCAGTCTGGTACTTACTTTATCCACCTCTATTTGTCGGCACATTAATTTACGAGACATAAAGGGACACAACATAAACCGTTTTTAGACCAGTATAAACATAGACGCACACACACACATGATGATGATGATGATGATGATCAATCAGAAGATCGCATACATTACATGTCAACACCACCTCCTGTATACCTCAGCCAATGCTATTGATGCTCAGTTTCTTAATTCATTTTGCCTTTCTCACAAGCAGGTATGGCTGTGTAGTTAAGAGTTTGATTCTACATGGTTTCAAGTTTGATCCCACTGCATAGAACATTGGGCAAGTGTCTTCTACCACAGTTTCAAATCAACCAAGCCTTGTGAGTGGAATTTGGAAGACAGAAACTGTGTGGGTGGCCGTCAGAGGCAATTTCTTGCTCTTGGGATGCAGACTTCATACACAACTGGTTTAACACCACCACATGGCTCTTGAGTTTCTTTAGCAGAGTCCACTCTAATACAAGTATTCAGGCTAGGTCTCAAGTTGGAGGATAACTTCGTCACTTCCTTCCACCAGTCACGGAAACCCTGAAAAGGGACATGAGCACTGCCCTTCTGACAAAGCCATTTTTTTTTTTAAATTGAAAAAAAAGAAGCTAACATTGCACATCCAATGGATTACACTCAACAAATTCCTGTTTAATTAGTGTAGATCCTCTCTACTTTTACAACCCATGTTTTACCATCGTGTGGCATCAGATTTTTATTACATAACACATGGTTTTCTTTAGAGAGAGAGAGAAACAGACAGACAGAATGAAAGAGAGAACATTTGAAAAAATGAATTATTGTGTTTAGAATTATAAATATATCTTTAAGAAGTTCATTTCCTGTTGCCAGGCTTACTTACTTTCAATAAAATCTTTACCTGGCAAATAAGGTGACAAAAATTGTATTTGAGTGGACTCATTAGCATTATACTAACTAGTTACTGCTGTACATTTTAATTTGATATGTTGAGTTCCATAATATTCAGTTTGTAATTAAGGCATAATTCTAGACAGTATATTACAAAATATCATTTGGTACATATGGTTCCAACAACTAACCCATAAGGATGAAGCTGCTGCATTAACAATTGACATACATAATATATTTGAAAAGATTAACAACTCAGTATTAAGATTTTATATAATAATGGATCTCCGTCTGAATTCCAGATGATGAGCGTTCAGCTGTTCGATCAACTGAACTACCAACTCATTGAATTAGTGTGTAAGTGGCTGAGTATTCCACAGACATGTGCACCCCTAACATAATCCGCAAGCAGAATCAGCGTGACACGGTGACAAGGCTGGACCTTTGAATTACAGGTACAATCCATCCGATGGGCTTCTACAGAGTTTCTGTCTACCCAGATTCACTCACAAGGCTTGGGTCAACCCGAGGCTATGGTAAAGACATGTGCCCAAGATGCCACACAGTGTGATCAAACCCGGGACCTCATGATTGCGAAGCATACTTCTTAACCATTCGGCCATTAACCAATATAGTTACAGCATAAAGTCGGTTAACCTAACCCATACAATTAACATTTGAAATATATTTACCCTAGTTTTTTTTTAATAAAATAAATTAATATTGGATAGGCAGAAGCTAGCCAAATTATGAATTTGATAAATGGAGAAACCAGTGACTTAAATACACACACTAACAATTATTTCACAACAATACACAAACATTGAAGTTACAATATATGATAATCTAAGTCAAACACTTTGCCAACACTAACCATAATCCTAACCCAATTTCATTGAGACAGAGAAAGTAGAAATGAAATACAGGACTTTTTGTTCTTTTATCCTTACATCATACACATTAAAAAAAAAAAAATTTCTTTGTTAGAGACTGACCTATAAATGAGAGGTCAATTTGACATAACCTTAGAGTACATATATAGGAGTATAGGATGTAGGTGACAGTATTATCTTTGAATACTGGATTATGATATTCTAACAAATAGCTATTCTAAATAAATCAATATAGAATTTACTGGGTTTTGTGTAGTGCCAATAAAAGAAATAACTATGAGAGAAATATTTTCTGCCTATTGTGTTATAGTTAAATTTGGTTTTTATCCTCTGGGCTAAATAAAAATATCTTATCAAATGACTATATCCTTTCCTCCACAAAATATTAGCCTCATGCCTGATTAAATGAAATTACTATGAAGATACTTTAAGAAAGTCTATGCCAAAATTGTTCAACATTTTACCAAGTTAGTTAAACTCTATCTCGAGCCTAGACTGTCATCAGGCCAGAGCTTAACCCTGTTTCATGAGGCGTTAAGCAACTGAGAGTACAAGAGGCACCCCTAGATGGGATGCTACTCTGTTGCAAAGTTAACCCCCACCCGCTGCCAGTACTCATAAGTCCAACACCCTAACCAATAGGCCATGCATCTTCATTTTACCATGAAGTAGGCATTTTTATTATGCAAATACCAGCTTCAAGAAGTAATTTCAAAAGAAACACACTGCGAAAAGAAAAAAAATCATAATGAAAAAATGTGTAAGATAAGCATTAACTTTGTTTATATCAGAAGACGAGTGAAAATTATAAATCATTAAAGAAATATATTAAAATTAAAATGTTCAAACTTTTATAAAATTGGGTAATTTATACAAAATAATATTCTATTATTAAAAGTTACAACTACAAGTCTTAAATATTTAATTCCTACAAAAGGAAAAATAAACCAAAGAGATTTTCTCATATTCTGCTTATTTAACAGAATGTATAGAAACAGCTCTTTTTTGCATGTTTTTTTTATCATTTAAATAAAACCTATCAGTTTCCATCAAAATAAAATAACTAAGATTTATGTTACATCAACATGAAATGTATGGAGACTAAAAAGAATGATTACTAATATTTAGACTATATTCACAGTAATTCTATCTCTAGTTTCTCACGGAAGTTCCTTACTTTTAAAGGAAATGTTGCCAACCACAAATAAAAGAAGCTTGGGGGTAAAAAAAAGATTCTATACTGCTTTGTAGTCTCAATGTCACTGAAACAGTAGCTATGAAGAAACTTGATCTGCCCAGATGTATTAAAACCAGAGAATTTTCAGATGATACCAGAGTTCATGTTGGAAAGTTCTACTTAACCTTGTGGTAGCTTCGTATATTCTGACATGGGTGTGGTTTACGTTATAGTGAAGTAGAATAATTTCATAAGACTATTCAGACATGCTATTTAGTTTATACATTTCAGCTTGGCTTTCAGAAACAAAATGTTTTCCTTTTCTTTATAAATCGATGGAAATTATATATTTTTACAACAAAGAGCTTTATTTAAGGATTTCATTAAACTGTATTTAGTTAATATAAATCATAGGATAGCTTAAGACTTTTAAAGTGATGTATCTGTTTCACAATTAATGAATGAACACATTTTATTATCAGAAAACGAATTAGTGGTTGATTGTTTAATAGATGAAGTAACTTGTATCAATTAATGAAATATTTCAACAAAAGACAATAAAAAAAAAGGATGAAAAGGTAAAAAAAAACAACAGATACTGAGTCATCAGCTTCAAGTGATTCATAAAAACTAATTCGTAATTCAGACGAGATAGCAACTACCATATATATAAGAAAGAAATAATGCTTTTATGACTATTAAATACAGAACGGTGAAAGAATATAGCTGAGTCATTAATATAAATCTAGATCAATGGCCAAACATTTATTACTCATCACAAATCACTTACTGATATCCTTAAATAGGAGAACACAAATTTATATGTGAATCATATTCCTGTTTTAAAAATATGATTTATCTTTCAAACATGTTATTATCATGTTATTTATTATCACACACCATCATCATACATTTTTTCTCTCTCCACTGCTACACTTTCTACAATTACATATAAAATATTACTAATTAATTCCACAATATTTATCAAACAATCTGAATAAGAAATTATGAAATATATATCTGATTCACTAAAATCCAAACAGGTTGAAAGTAAGAAATTTAAAAAAAAAATATACAGTAAAATGGTATAAAATAACAGTATTATTATTAGTAGCACTATCGTGTCACTAAAGACTGGGTCTTTAGATTTGTCTTGTCCCACATTCTTGGCAATAATGTCGGTTAATCACACAAAAAAAACCTTCCTTTAACTGTAGTTAGGCCTCAAATACCAGGATATGAGGGGAAATTTGAAATCTCAAAATAGTAAGATTAACTTTTTACCTACAAACACATTCCATTTGACTGAAAACTCTGATAAACGAAATGTTTACTTTGAAACAAAGGTAATGAGAAAATTTATTTTGATATACAAATAATTAGAATAAATGGTTACATAATAAAATAACCAACATTGAAAATAAAGACAACAGAAAACAAAATATAAATATGGCTGGCATTGGAGTAGTAGCAATAGTGTCAACATCATTTAAAGTGACAAGTGATATAGCCTACAAAGATACTTTTGAAATGTTCAATTTTTCATATGAAATCAATACAAGTGTGGAAGCTGACAGTTATTATCTACAGAGTGTACGCTTAACTGTTACAGATGATGTCTAGAATATAAGAATATTGCTAAGCAGAACATATACTAAATTTGGAACTATATTATTGAACATGAAAAATACATTGAAAACTTAAGTTTTATCATATACAAGATTCAGAACAATGAAATATTCCTGCTAGAATCCAAATTAACATTTTAAATTTACAATGGCTGAAATTTAACCCCGTTCTCATTATTAGTATCACTGTCATTTTTGATAGAATAAAGATAAAAATTGGTAGAATCACCATGCTCTTCAGTTTTTATGCTCATCATTTTAGTTCAGATTCTAAATACATAGGCAAACCATTTCAAACTTAATATACATCCAACACCATGAACAGGTTAACATCTGTTTTTTAAAACTTGTATGTATAGGTTGAAAGTCTATACAAAAAAAACATTTACTCCATTAAGTTTAACAAGGCAAAGTAGACATTAAACTTATAATAATTTCTAACATAGGCACAAGGCCAGACATTTGAGGGAGAGGATAGTCAATTATATTGACCCCAGTACTTAACTGGTACTTTATTTATCAACCTCGAAAGGATGAAATGTAAAGTCAACCTCAGCAGGATCTGAACTGACAATGTAAAGAACCAGAACAAATACTGCAGGGCATTTTGTCTGATGCTCTAACAATTCTTCCAATCTACCGCCCCAACATTAAACTTATAATGACAGAAGTTCTTACCAAATGATTTATGAAGAAAAAGTTCCTATAGAAACACGAAATTTGAAGAAAGTAACAGTAATGCTTCATGCAAGATTTATGTTTTTGCTACCTTCCATTGCAAATAAATATTATACTTGGATGATACCATTAGTTTTGGAGGTAAAGATAGTTTAGTAATTTGAGATGACTGGCTGAAACTCTTGAAACCAATGTTCCTGTTCACAACAGAGAGATTCTCCTTCCATGGGAGAAAGATAGTCTCCCTCAAGTAGACCCGATAGAAGGGCCGGCTGTCCTGGTTGACAGCAGTACAGTAAATAAGGCTATCAGGAAAATGAAGCCAAGGAAGGCAGCAGGATCTTCAGGGATAGTGGCCGAGATGCTTAAAATATCGGGTGGCGTGGGGCTTACACTAGTAACCCGCATAATTAACCAG
>JAOPJM010001291.1:41145187-41161870 GCA_027124095.1 Muusoctopus leioderma
CCTCTCTAGTGTTGGTGCCACGATAAATGCACCCAGTACACTCTGTAAAGTGGTTAGTGTTAGGAAGGGTATCCAGCCGTAGAAACCAATCCAAACGAAACATGTGTGAGGCGTGGTCCCCCTACCCGTCGAGGAGTGGTGACTCCATTTACAATCGATGCGGACCAAAATCACCCGTCCAACCCATGCCAGCATGGAAAACGGATGTATGATGATGATATATGCATATATATATATATATATATATCTATATCTATACATGACGGGCTTCAGCACAGTTTCCATCTACCAATTTCATTCACAAGGCATTCGTCAGCCTGAGACTATAGAAGACACTTGCCCAAGCTGCCACACAGTGGGACCAAACCCAAAACCATGTGGTTGCGAAGCAAACTTCTTAACCACACAACCATGTCTGCAAATATATACATTGCAGTTTTTATTAATATGAACACCTTGACTATACCTTACTAAATAGGGTATCTCAGAACCTGAACATTTTTTCCTAATAATCACTAGTTACTGACTAAACGTTAGGCCATAATAACACCATAATATACAATCAAGTAAAAAAGAATTCATATTCCACATTGTTTTGTTTACTCAGTCAAAAGTGATACAGCTTTATTTGATATTTGGCCCTGCAATACAAACACAAGAAAATAGAAAACCAACTGTTACTACTTTAAATAAAATATTTATTGATGAAAGTGTCACTGATCTGTAATTAAGAAATGGTTGTTTTGAATTTGAAACTTAAGAATAACAGAGAGTAAACAAGCAGGGGATTGCTATTGCAAAACACAGCAGTATTTTACCAGGAAGTAATAGAAATGATTCAATACAAATATTTATATCTCCAACGTTTTTAATGTGTTCCTTGAAAAATGGTAACTCAAGAGATTGCATAGTTTCCTACTAAAACAGCATCTGTATTATTTACAAGACAGCAACCTTCACACAATATATATTTGTAGTTAAGAAGTATCTTTCACAAACATTCTTTTTGAAATGAAAAATATTCATTTATTTTGAAGAATGATACATACAAATTACTAGAAACTTATAACATTCAAAAAGCTAACCTATAAGTAAAAAATGTGAAAAAGAAAGGGAAGATGCTATATCTTGAATGTTAATGTAAATAAGTGCTATTCGAAGAATTTTGATAAGTCCGAAACGGTTAGTCAATCAAGTATTGTCTTCAGTGTGAATACACCCTTCCAGTGAACCACATTAATAGAATATGTCTTAAATAGTTCAAAAGGGTATCCTCTACAATTTATCTAACAAGGAATATAGTTCTGAAAAACAAAAAATAACCCAAAGATGAACAAAGTTAAGTAGCTTCAATTCATTGTCTTGAGCTGCAAGTTCTCATTCATTGAGCATTGAAGCAAGGATATAGTTTCTTGCATGTTGTAATTTGGTATCACTGTTTCAATCCTGATACTAAAACTGAAAAGCCAGAAGCATGTTTTTTGTAGCACTTCAGACACAACTCACAAGCAATAGATCATATGAACATAATAAAATATCAGCTGCAAGTTGGATCAAGTTATTTTCCCTGTTCTAGTATCTAGTTACCTTAGCAATCAGGCCAAATTAGCATACATATCAAGAAAAATCAATAACAAATAGTAGTAGCATGTTTTAATTACAAATGGACATTTTAATAAGAAAACCTGGGAATGAGAGAATCAGAAGATCATAAAAGTAGAGTATTTCTAGAAACCTCTAACTTCTACTCTGCTATTTAATAATTACTTTCTAAATCTGCTATTTAAAAATTACTTTCTAATTAATAAGTGGCTATTTTAAAGGAGATCCTATATATTCCTTTACTACATTTCTTCAATATAATTGGACTTTGGTGCCCCAACACAGCCACACAGGTAAAAGAGCTTAACAGCCCCTTCTTCTAACAAACAACTTAGTCTTCTCATGCTAATCTTCAGGTCCCTTAACCCACAGTCCTTCTTCCAGGATTCAATCAAATTATGCTGATCTATTCTCATCATATAGCTGAATTACTTTCTTTCTTGAAAACAACATTTGATATCTAATTCCTAGGTGTTTAAGAGACACACTGCACTTAAATATCTTTAAAATATAATAGTCTTGATGATGCATGTCATCACCATAATCGTTTTAATGTCCTTTTTCTATGCTAACATAGGTTGGATGGGGTCTGCAGATTTATAAGATCTGATCTCAACACTTTTCATATCTTTCTCTGCCACAGCACATTCCACTGTTAGCACACAACACTTTCTTCACCCAATATTCATCAGCCATCTCTATAGCACAGTCATCTCTCCTGCATACATCAACTGCTGTCCTTTCAGCTCATTTGTGCTCCACATTTTATGCATGTTCTAGTCGTAATTAAATTGTATGACTTTATATATGTTTACTTTTCACATCCTAGAACATTAAAATTTTAAAAATTAAAAATAATAATAATAATACTGTACAACTAGTTAATTTGCAACCTTGTTTTCAGATTCAACTTAATTTTTTTCTATATATTCAAAAACGACCAATTCTCTAGTTTCTATACACTTATTGACTTTTAGTGATTGTAGATACTCACTTTGATAACTCATGTATTATTTGTATTTCAAGAATTAGGGTGGGCACAAAAGCGAATTCTTTAATATTTGTGAACTGAATTATAAGGTAAAACCATTTTATATACCTGACTGAAAATAAATATAATCAGAAGTGTTTCAACCTAGTTTCTTATAAAGCTTCAACAGCTTTTATGAACAATCTATTATAACACAGCATTGACACTTCAGAAGACCCTTAGGTCAACAAAAGTAAAGCATTGCCATTTATCTTCGCTTAATCAGGAGGGAGGAAGATATCCTCAGACTGGAGACCTGGCCTGAATGCTTACAACAGAGTCAACTTCTCTAAAGACACCCAAGGGCCAGCTGGTGGTGTTAAACCAGGCAACAGATTAAGTCTACCACCCATGTAGGCCACAGCGGGATTTGAACTCAGAATGCAAAGAACCGGAACAAATACCGCAAAGCATCCCGTCCGACGCTTTAACGATTCCGTTAGCCTACTGCCCTAGACTGGTACTTTTTTTTATCTACTCTGAAAGGATGAAATGCAAAGTTAACCTCGGCAGGATTTGAACTTAGAGCGCAGTGAGTCAGAATGAATACCGTAAGGCATTGTGTCCGATGCACTAATGACAGCCAATTCGTCGCCTATTATCTATAATCTTTTGACCTACTATTAAGTTAAATTGTATGCTAGTCATTTTAATTTCATGTTTTAATCATTTTGGAATAAATTCAGCCAAATTATTTTAGATCTATTTCCATATTTAAGATAATAAACTAAAAAACAGCATGTCATTAACATTAGTAACAGGGGCATATGTTCATTAGATCAACCATAATATCATGTAAAGTGAAACTAATTTCCAATATCAATAGAAACATATAGAGTTATTAAATTTGTGAAGAACAATGTGGAATTGTTCTGACAACCGAGCAAGTGGCAGAGGATGACAAACACTGGAGAATAGATTGACAAGTTGCTAAAATGAAAATTAGATAAGTTGTTAAATGTTATTACACACTGGTTTATTCAGACTAGTCTCCTCATCCTGGTTGCTATGATCACAACGTTTTGGCCATTGTACCCTCCGACCTTCTTCAGGTGCCTGTCATATTAGGTGATATTCTTGGAATTTTGAACCGAACCCATTATTCAAACCTCGGGGGTAGATAGTTCTCATTCTGTTATCCATGCCTGAGATATCCTCGTATTAATTATTACTTTGTAATGTCACTTCACTTAAACTAGAGTATATTGTTACACTAAGTTATGGATTAAACTCACGATCACCAGCTAAACTACCACACTTAACCAATACTTATATTGACTATGCTAGAATAAAGGATTTAGTTCAAAATTCCGAGAACATCACCTAATAGGACAGGCACCTGAAGAAGGCTGGAGGGTACAACAGCCGAGACGTTGTGATCATGGCAACCAAGATGAGGATACTAGTGCAAATAAACCAGTGTGTAATAATGATAATTCCTCATCTTAGAAATTTAGACAAAAGTTGTTAAAAGTGGTTTATATCTAAATAGCTTGCCAGCACCCATCATACTATATATACATAATACCTGTAAGTTACAAGCTACACCAGTCCCAAGAGAAACTGAATATAACTAGCTCTACAGGTGTATAAGTGTGCATGTCCAATCATGTATGTATCAATATATATCAACTGAAACAACATGAAATAATATAAAAAATTTTGTAAAGGACAAGTAAATATTTAAGCTAATTACATAAAGTTTTAACATTGTAGAAAGAGTAATTACTGATTAGACTATTAACCACCCTTTCAATGTTTTTGTTTATTTTTAAATATGTGCCATTTTGACTATAACAAAAAACCCTTATTTGTCTTTACCTGTTATTACTGTTACTTATTAGTGAAGCCCGGAAAGAGGAAATAAAAACAAAAAGGGAGAGAAATGGACATCACAAGTAAAAAGAAATTGGGTAAAATGGAAGCATGTGGAAGGTTTGTTAAATATTGAAGCTTGTGATAACAGAACTGGATAGAAAATAGTTAAAGTAAGAAAATATATACATTCACAAATATTTTCAGTTTTGGTTATCTCCCCGTTGATCACTATACAGTTTTTATCAATCAATATTGGAGTTTTATCTTCATACTACTTTGTTGTTTGACAAATATCCCAAAAGTCACATTTGTTAGTGTAGATTGTCTTTCTCCATGTTGAAGGCTTTAGGTGATACATTCTCTAACATTACGGCATAAGGTTTAATATATACGGTTAAGTCCTGGGGCTCTGAGTTTTTCAGTATATGGAAGTTTTGGCACTAGTTTTGATGTTATACTAGTACAACAAAGAATGAAAGTTCATAATAGTTCAAAAAGACAATGAAAATTTTCATGATTTTATAATGTCATAAAAGGAAGCCACACACACAAACACAAAATGAAAAGATAAATGACTAACAATACTTTTTTGCATAAATATGAAGCCTGAGAGTTTTAGGGGAGAGGAATTAGGAAATTGTGACATCTGTGCCTCTTCCAAAAGAGTTAGCAAATAAAATGATTTGAAGTAAGAATCAAAATCAGATTACAGTTAATTATAATAATGAATAACTAAAAACATAAAATGTCACTGAAATCTAACGAATAAGGAGATAGTGTTACAGACAAGATATATTTCTAATAAACTTAACATGTAAATGTCTCCTAGCCTTAGAGATGATGACCAACTCCTGTTTCATGATTTTAAGCAGACGAGAGATAAATCTCCCACTAGATATCATTACCAGTCCATTGCAATAAACATTCCTGGTATCTATTCTCTACAACTAGGTGAATTGAGCAAGCAGAAATAAGTGTACCGCCCAGAAATGCAATGGAACCTCTGTAATAGATTTGAACTCAAGAACTATGAGTTAGCTACTTTGCTTCTACAAAATAGTAATAGGGAAGAGCAAGAGGTGCTTTGATATCCAAACATTTTGCAAAGGAATCAAACTCAGACCACAGGCTCAATTACATAACAATTTTTGTAAGTATAGTAGATTGACTTAACCGTAATGTAGCATTGGCATAATCCTATAAACATTGCCAGAGATTAACTGCCAGACTGAAAATAATAATTTCTCTTGTCTACATAGATTTATGAATAGAAAAAAATGGGAATGTGGGATTTATAAATGGAAAAAATGGGAGGTTGAGATGTTTTCCTAAGAGCAATGACAACAATTCACACCTTTTTATAATAAAAGCAATACTTTCTAAATTTAAAGAAGATATATAGAAAGTTGCAACTTTGAGGGTTTAAGTGTAATGATTTTAACTAAGAATTAAAACCAGGTTGCTCCTGTTTCAAGAACTTATCACAAATTGTTCCAGCCACAAACATAATTACATCCTTTCTAGAAGAGTGGTATATCATTGGTACTTATTTCATTGACTGAAAAGGATGAAAAGCAAAGAGACCCTGATAGGATTAGATTTTTACAAAATGTAAGTTACCAAACCAGATACTAACTATAAAGCATCAAGTCCAGTGCTCTTATTTTTGCCAACTCTTCAAGGACAATAGAACTTTCTCAACTTTATTTACAAGCCCTCACATGCAATGATTCTTAGAATTATCCTGTATAACACGAGATTAATAATGAATAACCAATAAGTTTATTTCAACTCAAATCAGTCCAAGACAGGTTTTTCTACTACAAAGTTTAGCTAATATTAAATGCAATAATTTCTATATACTTACATTATATATGCAAACATTCAAATGCTATTCAAGTGTCACAATTTTAAAAGAATATGAACAAATACAAAAGAAAATGGGGTGGGGGTTAAATTTGCAATTCATACCTCAAAACAGAATGAATTAACTATTTAAATGTTAAAAATAGAGCAACCAAAGAATAAATAATAAAATAAAACCAGTCACCAGCTTCAGCAAATTCTATTAGCTTCTTTATGCAATCAAAGTATACAACTAATTAAGCACAAAGGCATTTTTGCTGGAGAGAGGAATATAGAGTAACCAACTGCCTTCAATATATAACTTGTTCTTATTTTATTGACACTGGAAAGATAAAATAGTGAGGTAGTAAACTTTGGAGACCATAAAGCATTCAGTCAAGCCATCAACAGCATAACATTTGTTAAAATAGCACTGTCACTTTGCTGAAAACTAGGTTTTCAGTTTTGCTTGTGCCACATTCCAAAGTATGTGAAAACACTGCAAGTAAGAGGTCCAACCAGAGAAAAAGGTATGAGGAACGAGTTAAGTGAGATGGCGCAACTAAAAATCGAAACCACATCACAAACTTACGATGGAGTTTACAAAACTCTACAGCAAAGGTATCTACACCATCAATAAATACCACCCCAAATTAAATAAGATAGACATAAAAGCTGACCTTTTTTCTTTGTTTTAGAAAGGTTTGGTTAATTACAATGCTCATATTTTTTCTGTCTTTAGCAACACTAGTAAAGTGAAATGATTCAAACAGGGAATCAAAACTGGATAGCACACTCAGATAATATACTCAATAATACTGGTTTTTGACATAAATTTGAATAACAATGATGATTTCAAGCACAGGCACAATGCTACAAATTTTGTTGGGGGTAAAGTTAATCAAGTTAACTCCAGTTTTTTACTGGTGTTTATTTCATGAATCCCTTCAGGATTTGAACTCAGAACATAAAGAGACAACTAAATATACAAACTATTTGTCCAGCTCACTACTGATTCTGATATCCACCTATATCAATAATAATAGTAATTGTTTCTAACATAGGCACAAGGCCAGACATTTTGGAGGAGGGGTAAGTCGATTAAATCAACCCCAGTGGTTATCAACCCCAGAAAGGTAAAAGGTAAAGTTGACCCAGGCGGGATTTGAACTCAGAACATAAAGAGCCAGAACAAATACCGCAAAACATTTTGTTTGACGCCCTAACAATTCTGCCCTTAATAATAATAAAAATGATTATGATTTTTAACATAGGCACAAGTCCACAAAATTTGGAGAAAGGCAGTCAATTAAATCAACCCCAGTATATTATTAAAATGTCTTTATTGAGTCTGGAAAGAATGAAAGTCAACTATAGTGTGATTTTAACTCATAATATGAAGGGACATAACTAAATACTGTAAGGTATTCAACTGATTCTACCACCCACTGCACTTAATAATAATAATATAAATAACATTATTAATAATAATGATGAAGGCCAATTGTTGCAAGGAAGGGGCATAATTTAATTGCATCAAACTATTATATAACTAGTAGTTACTTTGGTAACACTGAAGAGATGAAAAGTCAAAGTTGACCCAGAGAAATTTCAATTCAAAATATAGAACAATGAAACTAAATACTCTAAGGCCTAGACTGAGTAACAGAACAGAGAGGACCTAATGACCGAAATGTTGCCTATAAGGAATTGTAGATTTCAGAGCTGACAAGGATGGAGAGATGCAAAATTAGTAGTTGAAGCACAAGTTTTAATCCTTTCAATTCTGCCCAAGACAAAAATATTAAATATTTACACACTACAGAAATCTGCATTATTTGGAATTGCAAATATTTTAAAGTACTTTCTATCACAAATGATCAGACATGACAGAAAGAAATTTATTTTCCAGTAGTTAAACCTAAATGGTGTATAAAAAAAATCTTTTGGCTAAGACAAATTCAATGGATAAAAATTTTACTTGTAGTCTAATTAGTTATGTGCATGCACATCAACTATTTATCCTGGAGCTTTCTCCATTTCTGCTTTACTATCTGAGACTTTTCAAACTTCAGCTATTTAATTGTCAGCCATCCTTTAATTGGGTCAACTTAGAGTAGATGTTCATTGTCCAATTTATAATCCTTATTTAGCAATCACTCATAACAGCATTTCCATTCACTCTTTTTCTCATTATCGCTAAGTGCAAACATACTCCAATCATTATTCATTCAGTAATCCCAGTAAAAGAAAACAATTTTGATTTGAGAAGCTAATGACACAAACAAGCTATTTCTACAACCAAAATCAATAATAGAACACAAATTACAAGAAAACACAGTAACATTCTTTTTATTTATTTTGCTAATAGCCAATTAAAAATCACTAACAAATATTTGCACATTAATTAATAGCTCTTGCATATTTAATAAGCTAGAAGTCTAATAAAAGTAGGTTGACATTTATCTCAAAGCAAGCTGCTGATAGAATCAATTAGCTAGAAAAGGTTCAATTCAAACAGAAGAAACACTGTCTTAGCTTATCAAAATCATAAACTATATAACTGAAAATAAATAAACAATAATTCTTAGACGAAAATATATAAACATTAAGAATCTACTGTTACATTCTTAAACATAACCAAAAACATAAAATATAACAATTATAATAAAACAAACTCCAATTAATAGAAATTTTCTTTGTTGTTTTAAGTTAAATGTTGACAATCAGAAGCTAAATGACATTACCTGATGAACTAATGCCACAACACAAGAAATTAAGGCTCTTGGAATTCTGTGATGCAAATGGTCTTAACATGAATTTCAGAAAACCAGCCAGACAACTAGTCACCTACCATTCAGGTGGCATGAGAGCCAACTCAACTTTGTCCTTACCAAGATAAGAGCCAGGTCGAATACAAGGAAAGTTAAAATGTAAACCATAGTTAGGAGAAAGATGCTTTTGTAAAGTAATAGCTGCCACTTTGTGCTTAATACCTATATAGATAGAGACAAAACAGAGAGACATGTATTCTTCATGAGCAGCAGCCTGCTACAAGGCACTGACATTCTGTTGTTAAAGCAGGGATCCAGCCAGATAACAGATGACATAGTGGTGGACTAGTGTAATATAAAAGATTTGTACCAATAAATGGAGGCACAGAAAGTATATTTTTAGTGATATTGCTACAAGATAAAAAATTGTTAAAAAAACCAAGTAACTCTACTTTGCATTCACTGACCTGAGAAAGTAATTGACAGGGTCTCACATTTTAGTTTGACAGGTGCTAGAAAAGTTAGGTGTAGATGGATGGCTTGTGAGACTAGTTCAGTAAAGAATTTAGTGTACATTTTGTTGTTCAGGAAATGGGGAAGGCTCTGTTCTTAGCTGTCTTTTCCTCATTGAGGTTCTGGAGGTAAGAACATGGAAATTTAGGATTAGGTGTCCTTGGAAACTTTATATGCTAAAGACCTAGTTCTTAAAGCAGAATCTGTTGAACTGCAGATAATGGTTGAAGGTCAACATGACAAAAATCAAAATACTAATCTGTAACAAAGAGCATTAAATATCAGTGTGACTTATGAAGTGGCCTCAGTAAATATGTAAGGGGATGGGTAGGAACTGTGTACTCAATGCAAGCAATAGGTACACAAAAGGTGTAATGCGATTCCTGACTAATTGACAGAGAACCAAAGCTAAATGTACTAGTATAGTTAGCGAAGAACTCCAGCTTCAGTGATATAATTAGTGGTGGAGGTGCTTGTAGTGAAAGTATAACTAAGGGAAGAAAGAATTGCAACAAATCAAGGAACTGTTACCTCTGCTGGTAAAAAAAAAAAAGGCATCACTCCAGGAAAAATACTGTATGAGCATGATGGTGATGATGAGAATGCAAAAGTCATTTAAGTGGTAAAGTTTCTTATAACTTATGCAATAACCTTCGTGCCGAAACTAACTAATTTTAATTCCAACACATTTTTATTTGTTTACAATTGTTTAAGGATAGGGTACAATTTATATTAGTATTTTAGACAATAGCAGTCTCTCTATTATTTTCCCACCTCTTCAATTTAGATTCCACCAAAGAAGTCTTCATAATTGACAATTGGCAACATTTCTAATATTTTCCTTTTAATTCACCCTATTAATTCCTGTGGATAAATAACTTCTATTCTTAACCTTTACACATTCTTTGGCCTGATTGTATCATATTTTCTTTAAATGTCAAAATTTGTATGATGATCTTTTCCATTTATATCATTCAAATTATTTAAGGTCTGTTTTTTTAATAGGAAAAAGATAAAGATTCATCGCAAACAATATATCTTGCTTTTACTTGCTTTTTATTAAAATAAATCTCGGGATCTTAACAAAATGTCAGAGATTATGCTAGTATTGAATTGTAGATATAATAAATGAAACATGGATCCACTAAAATTGAGCCTCTTTAGCCAAGAAAGACTCGCAACATGGTAGTTTTAGTCAGGAAACAAGTCCCTATGTATATGCAGCATCCCAATTCAATGGGATCTTGTATGATAGTCATATTTAGAGAAGAAAAAAAAACAAAGATAAAAAATCGGAATCTTGACTCAAAGAACTCATAGTCCAACAATGTTGACAATTGAAAATAAATTGCCAAGAATGACATTTTAAAAGAAGCAAGCTTCTATTGAAATACAGAAATGATAAGGAAAATACAATTAGATCAAAATGCACATCTGATAGAGAAGCAACAACTTTGGGGGGAAAAGATCAATAATCACTGCAAATTTGTTTACATGCATACATTATCAGTCATAAAATGGATTTATCAATCTCTAAAGATATTACCTAAGAAAATAATAATTTCTTACATCAATCCATACTGAGTTAAGGTACATACTATTTTTATATCTATAAAGAGATACTAATGGTGTATAAGTAACTGAAGTTAAATTGGAAACTATATGACTACAATGCCAATTTTTATTCTAAAATTGTTTGAGGAAGGACATTATACAAGAAGAGTTAGGGAAGAATAAGATTTCAGGGGTTTAAAAAATGTTACGGTAAGAATACTGAAGAAGTACAAAAGTGAGAAAAGGGTTTACAGAAAATAGCTGTCTTAGGTGAGGGCTAGAGAATGGCAAGAAGCATAGCGATAGGTGCATCAAGTAGGTTGGAGTAGAGGTGAAATGCAACTCAATTTTAAAAGAGCAAAATCTATTACAGGGATTTATAAAAGGTAGAAGGAAGACAGCATAATAATAGTAAAGTCATCGAAGGCTTTCAACAACAGAGGGTTTATAGGACAGATAAATGACTTTCTTCTGGATACAAGTAATTAAAGGAGCACTATCTCAAATATGAGATCCATTCTGCAAAGTATGACCTATTGGGGTCTACTAGAGAGTCAACAGCCACAAAAGGCTGAAGCATTTCTCTGCCAAAACTACATAAAAGTATCTTAGCTTTCTAGAGCAATGTTAAGAATATGAGTGTAGTGGAAATTGTGCACCTTAACATTTTTAGTGAGGGAATTCTTTAAGCTGGTAGTTGATTGCGAAAATGGTATGATGTAAGTTTTCCTTGAAATAAATATTTATGCTTGTGTCATTATATGTTACCTAAATTATTAAATACCCATGGAAAGAAAGAGTGAGAATTCTCATTGAGAGACAGGTGGATGTCCAGCGGGATCTGCTGATATTTGTAAAAGCAAACTAGTAAGATGTTTAAAATAGTTTAAAAAAATAAAAAATAAACTATTAGAAAAGGGATGCTGATAAGAATAACAAAACAAGAAATAGAGTATAACTAACACAGTACCTGTCGTGAAACTAAAATAATAATAATTTAAGTAAAAGTGTCTTGATAAGAGGATAATAGTAAATATGAACAGTTATATGATGACACTCAGACAATGAAACATAAGCAATACACCAGCAGATAATGAGAAACTAGACAAAAGATAACTGTCAAATATTTACCAGGTATATAAGTATTGCAACATTAGAATGAAGAATAAACAGACAATAATACTACAATAGCACAAAAATATTAGCCAATTTTTCTCTTAAATCAAATAACAGAAGAAATTAATAAACAATTTATAACTATGAAATAACTAGTATTAAGTAGATAATGGAAGCTAGAAATGAATGAGAATGAAGGTTCCTATTTGATTAGTGAATAATACTCGTCAGTAAAATTAGTGCTGCCATGTGGTAATTTGATGCTAAGATAAAAATGTAAATTGAAATTTCCACTAATTTTAAATTCTATAATTTGCTTGAGGCATGCATAGAAAGGTATACTTAATATCTAGAGGCAGCAGTAAAAAAAAGCATCTCGGGAGGTAATGGTTCTTAGTTTCTCAACATTGTTCGGTAATTTAGCCAGATTTTATTACCAATCAGCGTAAGTAAAATTGGTTTTATTTCTAGAACCATTTGTTCAATAGAATTAAATGCTTTAACAAAAACAGAAATCTTTATGATGCACTTCATACTGTTTAGCATCAATCTAGCAATGCTCCTTATAAATAAATAAATAAAATAAATAAATGATTTACCCACTGCTACTACGAATCTCACTTTATGTAGTGAGACTCGTCTGCTCAGCAGTGCACCAAATATTAGTAGATCATTATCGAGTGTTTATCTGTTGAAAAAATTCAGGTCCCTTTGTAATTAAGAAGCTTTTTAATTTCTTCTTAAAGTCCTCTACTACATGAATGTAGACAAAAGGACTAAGCTACTAACAGTTCAAATGAAAATCATATCCATTTGAAGCATAAAAAATATTTGAACCACTTCAAGCATTACACTACAACACACTTTCAACATCATATTCTACAACACTGGACTCTCTACGAAGCACATGTGCACCCTACATTACAGTACTGCTCACATATCTGAGACAATGCAGCTGCCTCACACACATTCAGGACTGAATCCAAAGAAAATCCAACCATCTGTTAAGCAAATCTGATTCACATAGACTCTTTCCATCTCTTTTACTGCAGTTCATGATCTTCTATACAAGCAAGATGTGTACCACCTCAACCCAAACCTGATTGATGCACCTACCTATCCTCTCATCATTCCTCGTCTCACCTGCCAAAACATATACTAAACATTTTGCCAAGTCTTTCTTCCTCAGAACTATAACTCTCTGGAATTCCCTCCTGGCTCATATTTTCCATAGATTTCAAACTGCAGGAGTTCAACCTGAATATCAACCACATCGTTCTCACCAGTCTGGGAGGGCCTACAAGGGAGTATATCCTGTAACTCGCCAGACTAAATTTCCAAAAATTACCTCAAAGTCATCACAATTCAATATCTTAAATAGACATATTCTACAAAACTGTTTAAACACAACAGTTTAATGTCCATTTGTCTAAGCTGGCATAGATTGGAGAAGATTTCAGTAACCATAAGAATCTACGGTCTTAAAGATCACAAATAGCCTATCCAATTCACCAAATATCAGTTTACTAGTGGCACATTATGGAAATCTTTACAAAATATGAGCATTTGACAAGTTTCGTTATCTAAATACCAAGAAAAGCCTTCTTTAATGGTTTTGTCTGGATAAAGGGGGTGTGCCCATGGACTTCACAGGCCCTCTAAGACTAACACAGTTGATGTTCATGTACAACTGCAAGTTGATGGCTGCAGAAAATGATGGGCAGGGAAGGAATTCAGGAGAATTGACATTCTGGGAGGAAAGGACTAGGGAAACAGGTTAGTAGGGGGGGGGGGGGGCCCCATATGAACAACACGGAGGCAAGGGGGGTGTGTGGGCCTGAATGGGGTGGTACAAGGAGCCAGCTCCGAGGAGCAGAGGCCACTAAAGCAGGCATAGAAGAGGCTGAGTGAGGAGACAGCACGTTTGCAAGCCAGGCGGTGTCTTAGAAACTAACACTTGTTCTTCTGAATGATTCACAATTAAACTCACACACACAACAAGCCATGATCCAAATATTTCTATTAACAGTTTGTTGAAAGCTTCAGTAAAGTATATTTATCTTAATCTAATTTTCATTTTATGGTTAAGTGGTTAACATTAGCAAGAGCATCATATGGAAGAAAAAAAATGCCTGAAGAATTCATGGAAATATCAAAATTTGTAAAACAATCCAATATATGCTAACTTGCGAATATCAACATAAAAAGTATTATTAAAATCTGGTACATGAAGTTCACCACATTCACAATGTATCTATGTTTGTATTACAAGCATTAGGAATGGTGCCAGATATAGCCATCACATACAACTCATGCCAGCATGAAAGAATGGATCTTAAAATGGCAATGATGAAAATATTCAACTGATGATTAATTATTTAAATATATAACACTAAAGTAACCCTAATAACAAACAGTAAATTATGATTTTGAAATTTATTTCACTAGAATTTTTTTATACAACTTACATAAAGATTTATATTCTTTCATAAATCTTTGAAAAGAACATTTGTAATAGTTACTTTTCTTTTGTATGAATAAATAGAAGACTAAATACAGAGAAATATTTGTACAAGATTCTTGCACAGGTTTTACAGAGCAGTATTATAATAAAAATATGATGAAAATAACATCCCTAAAGATAAATATAAAGACCTTGTTAAAATGTTACTTTTTCCTAAATAGAAAACAAAACCCACGAGAGGATGGAAGAGAGAGGGAGGAGACAGGCAGATAGTAACTTCTACAAAAAATAATGGAAACATTAGGATTATCAACTATCCATAACATCAGCATTAAAGCAATTTTCTGTGAGCTCAGAAACAAATCTATGAAGTATGCATACAATACACATTTTAACAAAAAACAGGGATTTTAGACGGTCTGCCAGTATACTACAAAACACTCAGACAGTATATGATCAATGCTTATTAAGCATACCGACAGATATCTTCACAAGTGACTAAAATTCAATCCAAAATGGACATCAAAGATATGTTTTGAAACTGGAGAACTACACCATATAAGTAATACATTTTACTACACATCATGTTTGACACCATATTCAGCAGAATTCACATCTGAATAATACTAATAATACTTTCTCAATCAAGACTATATATATATTTAAAAGATTAAATGTATATTTCTTTAGCAAACTAGTATAATAGTCAATTATTTGATCATTCATGATCAGAGGTATCCATCAATGGGTGTTTAGCTGTATTGACTTGAGAATGTGCACAGAATTTCTTGATTCTATTCTCAATAGTTGTGTGAAATTAGTCAAGTAAAATTAAGTGATTTGATCAACAAAACACCTGTACACAATCCACTTGGTTTTCTAATTACAATGTTAAAACATGGTAATTTGAAAGCAGTTGACACCAGAGAGATCATCCAGCAATTCACTCATCTAAATTTTCAGAACTATCCAGCCCATAATATTATGAGGGAGGGGTACAGCATTTTCACTTTGGCATGTAATATTTTACTGGTTACAGAAAATAATGAAAAGCTTTCTTGTAGTTTTAAGTTCAATTGTATGCTTTTCTCAATTTCTTAGCCAAAATTCTCCATTTTAAAACAATCCTGAAGAGTGATTATAATTATAAATGCTAATTTTTGACTTGATAAATAAATATTTTTGCACAAACACAAAACGTGATATGCAGCAATCCCCTAAGGGGAGGTAACCGATACAGCTCAAAACACGGTGATCACAAACTCTTTGTGCTTGATGACATCTACCGTAAAACACCATGTATAACACGCACCTTTTCTCACCAAAATCAAGATTTATAATTAGGGGTACGTATAATAGATAGTATTAGGCTGCAAAGTTTTTCCCCACCCACTTTTATAAAAACAAAAAAACAAAAAAAAAACTAGATTTTCTTTTTTATTATATATAAACTGAAATATTAAAAGCTAATTATAGTAGATTACTCTTGTAGTAGTTGTGGTATTACGGGTTTTTAAGATAACTTGGGCTCCGAAATCGAGATTGGTATAATAAATGGTAGCATATCATACATGGAATTTTATAGTAGTTTAAAATCTACAAATATGTAAAGTATAAAATGAACATATATATAATTGAGGGGTTTGTTTCTCTTATACACTAATTAGTTGACCCTTGTGAGATATATAAAATTAGAAACCACATTAATGTGACATTTACTTGAAAAGAAGTAATAACTTTCCTGTATATTTCTGCCAAGAAATTTATTTAATCAGAAATTGTGTGTTGAAATAGATGTTGTATTTTGTAGAGTAGTACTTAATAAAACATGTATTTAATAACTGACTATACAGCTGGATATACGTGGTTCGATCAATAATCTCTAAGACGCGATAAGAAAAAATGAAGTTATAATGTTCAAACAAACTTTATTTTAAACAACACTCAATACTAGTACAGAAACATGT
>JAOPJM010001291.1:41166676-41181093 GCA_027124095.1 Muusoctopus leioderma
CAAATGCGTATATTAGCTAAGGGAAATAACCCGATGTAATAGTATTGAGTGTTGTTTAAAATAAAGTTTATTTAAACCTTATAACTTCATTTTTTCTTATCGAGTCTTAGAGATTATTGATCGAACCACGTAACTATCAGAATCCAACAATAAGTAATGAATTGTAAGAAGTTAGGTTTTGTATTTCCACTTAACTATGTTATCCAATTATATTACACTAAGTTAATGATCAGTATACAGGCATTAACAGGTTATGTTTGGTCGAATAAATACTGGTTGGTTTGCTAACGAATTTTTTTTTATTAAAATGAACTTATATGAGCGAACATACTGCTACAGATATTGAAAGAGTCTAATCAGGAAGATTATATAGATTTGTGATATGATGTACAGCAAACACATCCAACCCATGTCAGTATGGAAAATACACCCAATGATAATGGGTGATGGGTAGACTTGATGGATAAAAATTAGATTAATGAAACAATACTGTGAAATAATATTTTATTGTAATTTATATTGAATTTATTCTATGGAGATGATTCCTTGATTTATATTTCCATTTGAACAAGATTACTTAGTTATTTTAATATAATGGCACTTATACAGAAGTGAGAAACTATGACAATAAAATCAAATTTATTCCCCAAATAGGACTTTCTATCAAAAATTATATAAATATGGTCCACTACTATCTTTACTGCTCTAATAATTTTACTGGTTTTTAAATATTTCTTACTGTAAGCCACACACACTATGGTGAAGAATCATTGTTGTCCTTTAGAATTCTTTCATATGTTTTAGCTATCGCGGCCAAGGTCATGCTAGAAGAACATTGTGTTAAATATTTATTTTTCTTCATTATGAAATGGCTGTTATTTATCATTCAACATACTTTTGATTAAGTTACTAAGAATTTACTAATTACATTTTATTGGCAGATATCCATAATAGAATGAGACATACTTTGTTTTCTTACATTTCTTAAATAAGACGTCAATCTATAAGTAATATACATTTTCCAGAAGAACCTATACGAAAGTAATGAACCAAGAAAATAAGTTCTTCCAAAATATTATATTTGTAGAATGATAGTGAATAGACATAACAGAGAGTAGGTAATAAAAAGTACAGTTTGTATCATAAAATTGAAATGAACTGCATACCTAGACAAAAAAATACTATAGGCTTATGTTCCTAGTGAACTTGCCAAAGAAGCAATACTTATCTAAGAATAAGCAGTTCTCTCTAGTCTTTGATGTTCTAAAAAAGATATTTGACAAAGTTACATGTGCTTTTGTCATATAGTTGATGGAGAAGTTACGTGTTCATAAAATGGACAAAAAAAGCTACTATGTATGTAGGAGACGAAAGTAGAGTTAAGATTAACACTTTACTGAGAAACATATCTTGTTAAATAGTTGCTGAATTCATTAATTTAGGGATTTATGATCTGTTGGATATGTAATGCAGCTTGCAAGAAAAGAGAACACAAGTTGACATGCATGAGCGGTATTGACTGATATGTGCAGGAAAAATGACTGTCATTTGATGTAAATGTATGAGAAATGTAAACAGTACAAGAACATGAAACACAAAAGTGAAAGTCTAAAAGTAAACAAAAGAAAATCTGGGAGGAAGTGGTAGTGATGATTTAACTTTCATTCTAAAACCAATTGAAATTGCATAAAAGGAATTTTAAAAGAACATTTAGATCATATAAGTTGCAATGTTAAGATATTGGACATCAAGAGTTCTAGAGCTTCACAACAATAATACTTAGAAACTCTACTTTATGTAGTCAGTGTGAGTAGCATTTCAGGCAAACTTAATATGAACCATCACTTATGGTGTACGCCAAAACTTACAGAGGTACAAATTGAAATTCAAAGACTTTTTCATAACAGTCAAAGGTATACATCTGTTACTTAAAGATAATAGTGCTGGTGATGAAATAGTGATATAATGCACTATCAAATAGCTTTCACATACATAGCCAAGGAGGGAGGGGTTCAACAGGTTTGGACAAAACAGCAAATTATTATGTAACATTTACTTTAATTTTGTGTTTTTCGCAAATTAGACAGTTAATGGTGGATCTATTTTAATAATTGAGAACCCCTTCAGTTTAAATTCTGGCTATGCCCATGATGCTGGTGATAAAATAGTAATATAATGCAAAATCAACGGTAAAAATAAGATCTGTACCTTTCTTAAGTATGCCATGGTAGAAGAAATACTAGAGTAGAAAAACTACCTCGGGCAGCAATTTAGCATAAAGCCATCTTTTATACCCAAGTATAACATCTGGGGTGCACAATCAGGTTCAAGAAGTTTCTTCCCAAGCGTTGTTACATAGATGACATTCTGTATGTGTATGGACATGTTTCTGATTCAGTGTAATCATATCTTCGTTATTATTGCAATTGCTTATTGTAAATGTATTATTATATATGGTTATTGTCATTTAAAATGTATTACTTTTGTAATTTGGATTACAATGTAAATTTTGTTGTATGTAAAAATAGTGACAATAAATTAAATTAATTTAATGCCTGCAATTTACTGATAGCTTTCAGCAGAAAAGGTGGCAAAATATTGTTACTAGCAACTTCTTTATGGTGAAGTGATATTTTCATTTTGATCCACCACAGTTAAGGCAATTCTATATTATTATCAAAGTCAAATGACTGAAAAATAGAAAATTTCAAAGGTAATTAGAGTATCCAAATTTCTTGACTAAAAAAAAGGCATTCATAAACTACAGCCAATGATATTGAGATCAACATTTTAAACCAATTTTGAAAATTGATATCAAGAAAAATCTAAACATAGCTGAAATAGCCACAGTGCAAGAACTAAAACAACCATTTCAAGTATTACTCTATCTAATTTTAAATTAAAATCGGATTAATGTTCAGAGAAATAATTAATGAAAATATAACCGGTCATTCAGTTTACAGCAAGTTTGACTGATATGATAAATGAAAAAGAGAAAAGTTGATTTTAAAAACTTATAAAAAAAATAATCAGGATTATAATGGAAGAATAACAAAAACTGCCTTAAGAAATTTCAAGGGAGTTTACTCAAGAGCGCAAAATTATAAATGCTTAAGATGTCTATGTAAAAATATTTTCGAAATCAACTGTATTCAGAAAATGTCTAAAATACAATTACTTAAGAAAACACAAAGGGTCTACACCAGTATACTTACTTCATAGAATAATTGGCTCCAAATTCAAATAATTTTTATTTGAATTTCATCGTTACAATATTTGAAGCCAAAACATATATATGCATTAAGACTAATCACAAATGAATAAAATTTGTTTAGAAAATAACTGACACAACAGAAACAAAATAAAAGATACATAATCTCTCTTTCGCTCCCTCTCTCACACACACACACGTATATACATATATATATCTATATAAATATATATTATATACATTTATATTATATACATACATACTAAATAGAACAAGCATACATGGACTCCCATGCATAAATACACATTTAACCATGCAGTGTTAATATATATAAAGCCTTAACCAGACTATGTGGATTAGATTCCCAGTTTACCCAATCGCTGATTTTCTTTCCTTTATCTCCAATTTTCAATATATATGTGTATTTAAATTGTCCTCATTCTACTTCTATACATACATATAACAATCAAAGTAAATTAATTTGTTTGTGGAAGTTTGTGTGCATATTTGTGGAGAACTAAGAACAATTTAAAGATTATATTTGATAACATAAAACCATATGAACTATGAAAATAAATTTTCCTCTTTGGTTTACAATGCAAACAAAAAGACAAAACCAACATATAATACATGTTATCAACAAAGAATTACTATATTTCAGCAAACTTAATTCAATTAATAAGACCACAAGGTTCCTATTAATATTTTTTTATAAATGATACAGAACATTTAAAACTTTACTAAGATATATTTATAATCTGTAAGCAGAAAAGACAGAATAAAACACCGAATAGTTCTATGGTTGGAGCAGCACCCCAACCAAGCAGCAAGTGATTGGTAGTGGATCAGTACAGTAGATAGGGTTATAAGAGCTAAGTGACAGGCCTAGAAGGAATGAAAGATAGGGGCTTGCAAAAAGTGATATTAAAGAATTACATGGAAGTTTTTTTTCTTCTAATCACTTAGTCAGGAGAGAGGGCAGTGCTCATTACTCTTTTTCAGAGCCTTTGAGACAAGTGGGATGGAGGGAGGAAGGTACCCTCAGACCAAAGACCTGGCCCGAATGCTTGCAACAGACTGGACTCTGCTAAAGGCACCCAAGGGCCAGGTGGTTGTGTTAAACCAGGCGATGGATTAAGTCTACCACCCAAGTAGGTCACAGCAGGATTTGAACTCAGAACACAAAGAGCTAGAATAAATACTGCAAGAGGAAGGTATCCAATGATCTAACAATTCCACTAGTCCATTGCCCTAAACTGGTACTTTATCTACCCCAAAAGAATGAAAGGTAAACCTTAGTAGGATTTGAACTCAGAACATAGTGAGGAACGAATACCATAGGGCCTTCTATCCAACACTCTAACTCTGCCAATTTGCCATCTTAAAGTAATATGTCAGAAGTATCTAGCTAGGAGGGAAACTGAAAATAGGTTTGCTAATGTTCTGTGCTGTGATGATGAAAAGTGTGAAGTGTTCTGAATTGCAAGGTAGTTTGATATGATTTAGGCTGTTATTGAAGAGAAGTAAGTCCAAATCCTATGATTTCATTTGATTTGGTTGTCATTGGAGTGAAGTATGTCCGAAACAACAAAAACATATTTGCCCTCAGTGATAGTGAAAAGAAAGAGAAATGCAAGTGTTACTATGAGAAATTGTTGAATGCTGAGTATGAGAGTTGGATAACAAGGGATCACCCCAAGTGGATCCAACAGAGGGTATAGTATTAAGATTAACTTAGGTACTGTTCGTAAGTGTATTGAGGATACAAAGGCAAGGAAAGCAGCAGGTCATTCAGAGTAGGTGCTGAACAGTTGAAAGTATCAAGCTATGTTGATCATATAGTTAATCAGGTAGTGCTGGAAGATGTTATCCTCAATGACTTGTTTAGCAGTATCATATTCAACGGATACAAGAGCAAAGGAGATACACAAGTTGAGTGCAATTACAGAAGGCTCAAACTGATGAACCAAATCTTGAAAGTAGCTGAGAATTTGAGTGAAGTTAGTTTAGGATATGGTTAGCTTGGATTCGATGCAGTTTAAGTTTGTGCCAGATTGCATATTTCTAGTGAAACAACTGCAAGTGAAGTGCTTAGCTTAGAACAAACCACAAATCTTTGTATTTGTTGACCTGGAGAAGATTTTTGACAAGGTCCCTTGCTCTACAATGTGATGAGTGTTGAGGTGTCTGTCCTCATTCTACTTCTACTTCTTATAGTTCTTGAGCTTACAACACAAGAGTTATGGATTGGTTGTGCTTAGGAACTTTTATGAGCTGATGACTTGGTTCTCATAGCAGAATCTGTTGAGTTGCAGAAAAAATTCCAAACTTGGAAGTATGATCTAGAATTCAAAAGCTTAAAGGTCAACATTGCTAAAACCAAAGTGCTAAATAATAACAGCGTACAAAATCCCAGTGACATATGGGGAGTTGACTTACTCGAACTGTAGGGAGGGAGTAGACAGGAACTGGATACAGTGTACTCAATGCAAGTAATGGGTATACAAAAGGTGCAGTGGGATCTCTGGCAAGATGACATAGAACCAGAATTCAGATGTGATATATCCACAGGAATAGTCAGCAGTAGAAGCACTCATAAAATGAAGTACCGAAAAAGAGAGCGACTACACTGACTGATATAGGTGAGGAGTGCTAGATGAAGGAGGTCTGTGTGATATTAGTATAAGGTACCTGTAGAAGAGGATAACCAGGAAAAATGTGAAAAGAACTGGTGAGCTCTCAAGACACTGGGCCTCACAAAAGATGACAGAAGACAAACAACTGACAATATGCTGACAGTAGACCTTCCAACTTATGCCAACATGGATAAGCAGATATTAAAACAGCAATGATGAAGAAGCAACTTTATAGGTCTCATATGCGATATGAAATCTCTAAATGTATTATATATTTGATGGACAGTATTTTTTTCATCTAGTAATAGGCATAAACTATAGTTTTGAGTGATAGTTTAATTGAGTAAGATACATAAGTTATAGTATCATGGACTAGAATTATTTTTTCTTTCAAACTATAACATAACTTCTCAATTTAAAGATTTACAAGAGAGACATGGTTTTTAAATTTTGACCCACAAGTTGTTTAGTTCCAGGTTGGCCCTGATCAAACAGGCCTATGATCAAATGCATTCTGTGGCCATACCAACTATTTTTCAGAGGTAATGTATCCAGGACTACATTATCTAATGTGTGATTTGAGGGAGATTTTACCTGCTATTTATATCAGGTTGCATGACTGCATAGAGGCAAGTATTATTCCTTAGTGTTTATGTATGTGTATGAAAAGTTATTAAACTGAGTAACATTGTCAGATATATATGTATCATAAATAAAATATATATCATATCAGTATTATGCATGATAGTGACTTTTAGTGTTGGAAAATAGGCAAAGCTTACAAGTACTATCTGACCAGCTTTAGATGTTGCAGTTTCTTTTGAAGCAAGATAATGGGAACTCGGCATCATCTCAGTCAACATAAATCATGGATTTAATTTCTTGTTCCCTCTGAATATATCAACTTTTGTTATGCTGAAGTAACTTGAAAGTGTATTTACCACAAATAAAATATTTGAAAGAAACTATTGGAATAAGACTAGCTTTTGTATTTCTCATATAAGTGATAAATTTTACCAGAGATCTTTTTATATTAAATATTTGATCTTCCTGGTTTGTGTAGGTTGACTAACTCTACAAATATAGACATTTTTGGAGCATTTTACAAACGCTGGCATGGCTGTGTGGTCAAAAGGTTTGCTTAACCACATGGTTCTAGGTTCGATCCCACTATGCAGCACCTTAGTCAAGTGTCCTCTGCTATAGACCAATACCTTGTGAGTGGAATTTGGTAAATAGAAACTGTGCAGAAGCCTATCATGCGTGTGTGTGTGTGTATATATATATATATATATATATATATACACACACACATGTATGTATATGTGTGTGTCCCTCTATGTCCCATAACTTAGTGGTTCAACAAATAGAAGTACGATTGAAATAAATACTGGGGTTGATATGATTGACTAAACCTTGAAGTCAGGGTCACAATCTAATTACTTAAAAAACAAACAAATATGTTTCAAGACATAATAGCCCTTTTAATTTCGTCTATGTAGCTTAAGAATGCAAGGTGATATGGCTTGCCTCATATTATTATCATTTGAAAGGAGTCAGTCTTGGCACTAGAAACAACCAAACTATAAATCAATTTTAAGTTAGTTCAGTTCTCTACCACTGAATTGTTGTTTTCTCATCAGAAATGTGGAGCAGAAACATTTCAGCAACTTTCTGAAAGCATAGCACAACACCATTTATCAATATGAAAACATTTTTTAAATGACAAATATATATATATATAATGTTTTCAAGTAAATAATTTTGATAACTTGTAAACATGTGGGAATAAGATGGATGTACATTTAATTATTTCATATGTATTATATAGTAATTAATCAATCACTATTTCCCATAACTGTTTTTATGGAGCACACTCAGCAGCAGCATCAGAAATATTAACCCACCCAACTAAAAGTTGTTTACCTTATTACCATCTGAGAAGTATAATGGGTGCATTTAGACTCTGAAATTGTTTATTTCTCGAGGGCAGTCGCACAGCTTAACAGCTATCTTCTATGAATGGTGTGTGTGTACTGACATGTTTATATTTATCAATGTAAGCATATCATTATTGTAATTTAACAGATACATATTAATTGTTATTGCTTCTGCTACTCTTTTCATTCTTTCAACTCGCAATGCCATCTATGTTTGTGTATTTATATATAATCACACTGATCTGAACTGGTAATGTTTGGCTGTGAGTGAGTGAAGGGTTCATAAACTAGGGAAATTAAATTGAAAAAAGACAAATGTTCTGTGCAAGAAATAACTTTTTACCCAATGTAATAACATAGTAAAACTGAGGAAATGCTTTTTTTGACAAGAGAAAAATCAACCTTCTATAATAATGTATTTTATAAATATGTAAATTGCTAAATTTGTATTTAAAAATTTATGAGACTATACTGGTCATGATAAAATGTTGAAGATTACTGCATGTGAAGAAGAAATCAGATAATGTCCAATAAGTCACAATACCAAGAATCCTTTCTTTTCTGCATACACAAAGAGTACTAGCTAGCTGTTATACAGTAAGGGCAAACTAGAAGAAAAAAATAAAATCAACTAATGATAACTTTATAATAGCTATCTTCAGTGGGATAACTTTTTAACAAAATAATTACTAAACAGTCATGATATATCAGAAATCACAGCCTCAGATGATTTAAATGAGTTACAAAAAATATATATTTTATATTTTAAGTAACAAACCAAAAACATCACAAACTATTATTTTTAATCGAATAGCTACAGCTATTTTGTTGTGTCTATAGTCGAAATGCATTACTCTAGTCCAACATTTCTCAAAGTGGGTTCTGCAAGACAAGGTATCTTAAAATAAATTTTATGAAATTATATTTTATAAAAAATAAATAGTATACACGATTTTCAAATATATTCTCTCTCTAAAACAATTTTTGCTACATTTAATGTCTTATTCAAATTAGGGTGGCATGGGTTGTTTGTAAAATATAGATATGGGTTTCGCAATTTTGGGAACCACAGCTTTAGTCAATCAAGTTGAAAAATAGTTACTGCACCAATTTCAAAGATGAGTAATAGCACTTGAAAGGACATAGATGCAACAATGTAGACTCCAAAAATTTATATATAAATATATTAATTTGCTTTTAAAAAAGATCTTCCTCATATGGAAAAATGAATTTAACCCTTAAAAAAAGGATGGACATATATATATATATACTGTTTAAAGGTGAGGTAGATAGATAAAAGTGGTGTATAGGCTGAATATAAGCATAGTTTGAAGTTTTTACTCATGTGTTATTAGAAAATAAGTTCAAACAGTTTGTTTTATTTGTTTATGAACCTTTGAGTTTCGAAGACCCAGTGTTGAAGTCAGATTCCTGTAACATTAATTGACAGAGACAAAAATGTTCCCCTGGATAGGTTGCTGGTCTTTTGCAAATAACTTTCCCAGAAAAGGTATGGTACCTATTTTACAGTTAGCTAAACTGAACCCTGTCAAATTGATGATCTAACAAACCAAGAACCAGTGATTTGATATTTTATCCTCTTTAACCAAAGTAAAAAAGGGAATTCACTAACTGGACAGATACAAACACCATTTCATATTACAGAAATTGGTACAAGGTAAAATATACAGCAATATCTTGCTTCACGAGCCTGAAAATACCAATGTTTACAGATCTATTCTCTTGGAAAAACAAATTTCAAACGAAAAATTAGATTTGTTCATTCAAATATATTTCTTTGTCAATGACATTTCATGTCTCTATCTGAAATATTTGTAATCTAGAGTTAAAAATATTTTCAAAAATGCTTTTGAATATATAGTCGTCACTTGTTCAAACTTGGCTCCTTTTTTTTTTTTAGCAAGAAAGTAAACAAACTTTAGCCATTTAGCAACAAAAAGGGAATAGAAAAGAAATGGTTAAAGAAATGGTTTGGAGTTAACCATCAAAACTGTTAGCTTAACGCATAGTCTAGATTTATCTAGACTAGAAAACAGTGGATATTATTACTCTACTTCACGCACCAAGTTAAAAATGATTAGAATTCCTACTTCATGAATGAACAGTTAGTATTAGAAAGGGAACCCAATTACAGAACAATTACTTCAGTAACTCTTGCAAACATGACTTTGCAAAACTATCCAACCCATGGAGCAACAAATGTGAATAATGTTTTTGCTTTCCAATAACTGTCAACAATTTTAATTTAAGCATAACCTAAAAGACTATTCTGTTCCTTCAGCAAAAAAAAAAGATGCAGATAAAACTTTAAGAATGATCTATATCAGACAGAAAGCTGTAACAATGCCATATTAGCTTTTTGTCGCATATAAAGTCTAGATGTGTTGCTAAAAGCTTTGTTGGAATCGACAGTACAAACAGAAGCACTCTCATCATGCTAAATAATTATAGAAATTGAAAATGTTTTGTTACTAAAGCATTCTGAGAGAAAATAAAATCATCTCAACAATTTATTTAAAAAAATAAACGTTCAAGATGAGTTCATGAAACATGCAGTGTTTTATGAAATGAATCAAGAAAAAAAGGTTAGTCGTTAAAATACTAAATCAATCGATATTGTGGCTAGAGAAAGAAATGGTAAATCTATTTTCGAAGAAAATCAAGTTTAACTGATAATTCTACAAAAAGTTTTCCATGTAGCCATGTGCACTGGGGAAGTTGCAGGCATATTCTATAGTAATTATAGTTTAGCAGTTGCTAGGATACGATGTAATTCAGTCCAGCCTTAGATGTTGTTATTGTTCAATCTATGGAAGTATAATTATAAACAATAGTTTATCACTAATGGGTCCAGTTAAATAGTTTAACAGCGAATTTTGAAAAGGAAACTATGAACGTTATAGAGTTTTAAATACTGCAGGTAAATTCTGACCAGCAAGCTTATCAATCCCGACGGCACAAATGTTGTTAATCGCCCTTTATTTTCTATAATGAAAAAAAAAATTGTAGTATCTTGTATATATACATTTTTTTTTTTTTTTTTGAAGTTGGCACCGCTTACCTATTAAAGTCTGTCTGAGTACGTGAACATTTTCCAGTATCTTTTCACAGTGTTCTTGGGCAACACCCATTCCTTGCAGCTGGTGGAGTTGAAGCTGACATACCTGTCGAAAAGATACATTGTTCATATAGCAACATCATATAAGAACAAAAACAAACGACCATAAAGTTATGCACATCAATCGAACGTGGTCTAAAAATAAAAGAACAGAAAGTTCACATATACAACGTTAGAGAGAAAGGCAAGCCACTTCTTTACCACACTAGCAGGAAGTGAGAGTAACTACTTATTCAATGGCACATGCACTATTGCACCCTAAATCGTATTAAAAAAAGATCACTGGCAATGAAAATCGAAGTATGGTAAATAGTGTACAGACAGACGTAAGAAATAAATAAACTTGTGTAAATTGTCGGCAATGTCCTTGGGACCTCTCTGTAGTAAAGCTAGATTTGGAAATGTTGCAGATAGCCGCTTAATGGTTACTACTACATCGTAGTAGTAAGTGGAGCCCCCCCCCCCTCTCCAGTATACAACATTGGCACATAGCGAGAGCGAAGAGAGAGATTGCGACGACAACAGAGCGACTGGCTAGGTGGGGTGTGATGGAGTATTTACCGAATGAGACACTTTCATCGAAGCTTCAATGTGGAATTACCAACACCACGGATCAATACACACACACACACACTTGTGTGTGCGCGCGCGCGTATGTTTAGATCACGATTCGTAATAGGCTATTTTGAAGTCGAGTGAAATCTTGGAGAAAACATAGCAGTTATGTTGTAAGACATTGATCAATACAAGGGGAAAAAAATCGAACATCAATGCCGGTCAACAATGTTTTTATTGGAAGTTAAATTGTTTCTCTGCTACTTACGACTTCGTGCTGAATAGAAGAATCTTATGTAAATAGTGTTGATATAATAATGATTTTGTATATAATAAATAGATAGAACGAGAGATGAAAGGGGGGAGGGAGAGAGAGAAAGAAAGATATGTACTAACTACATAGATAGAGTAACAGAGACATATATAATGTAACAGGCATCAATTCCACCATAGCTGCACAGATTACGAGAATGAAGCTAGACTGATGGTTCTAAAGGAACACACATCGGTTCGTTTCTTACAATTACATTGACACAATAGAGAACTATATCATAACTAAAGATTGCCACATTACTTCAATGGTGTATTATGTTTCAGGCTAGCACCAACACAAGTAAAAAAATGTCAGTATTTAGAAGCGCCGTAACGACTCGCGTTAATGCTATTCAGGTCCAGATGTTTTGTTACCTTCTTAAGGCTCTTTCTCAGAAGTTCCATGATGTTGATCACAGAAGTCACTAGATTAATAATTCGAATAAGATATACTTTATTAGTTTCTCTAGCGCCGACGTAAGTGAAAATATTTCGCAGGGCTGGTGAAAGCAGCGAGGAAAGGGTTTAGTGTCAGCAATAAAAGGGATAACAAGACATACGAAGTAGTAAGATTGTTGTGGCGCCTCCTCTGACCCTAGCAGCCGTCACACACATATATCGCCAGTTTATATTTTTTTCATTGGAAACTATCAAGAAATCTTTTCTATTAAACAAACATTTACACATCTATCCAGAGATACACTTGCTGTACTTACAGACTGCAGCGTTTTAAATCCATAAGCTTCAAAAGTATCCGCGTATTGCTTGCACATAAACGTTTCAAGCCATCTTTCCACGGGCCCGGGCATAATTTATATTTTTTATTTGCCAGAAGAATGGTTTGGCGGGGGGGAAGATAAACCCCCGCTCTGGTTATTTATATATATGCTTAATCTTTTTTGTTGAGTATTTTTTTTTTAAGTAAGGCTTAAGTTCGGCCCTCCAGTTTTGTTGGCCAGACCTTCATTCCGTGAGCTTAACATAATGGCTGCCTGTCACGTGACTCCAGTTTTCTCCACCTATTTCTGTCCCTTCACACCTCCCCTTCCTCTCACTACCACAACTCGACTACTCTATATCTATGATTATATTCTTCTCATCACTCCCTCTCTCGCATTTAGAGTGCACTATTAACAAACGTTAACAACCTTTCCCCTTACGGTCCTTTACCTTTTTATGTTACCTCTCTTTCTAGTTCCTTCCCCTCTACCTCAACCTCGTATACTTCTTATCCTTGATTAATTCCTTGCGCTGTTTTGCAAATCCGCTAAATATGTTACTTTTATGTCTCACTAACTCTCTATACTAAACCCCTCCGTTAATTTCTTTTTGACAATTCTTCTCTCTCTCCGTCTCTCTTCCTCAATTCGTCATTACTCTATCCTCCCCTTACTATTTCTCTCTCTGTCTCAGAATGCTATTTTTCTTTTCGCCGTTTCCCTTATTGACCTCCTTCTTTCTTACCTTTCACTCCTCCTCTGTTGACTTCTAGAGCACATCCTTTCTACTCATTGTCCATAATGCTCGCTATGTACATTCTGTTTATTTTTTGCTCTTGTCTAAGTCAAGTTTCTTGCCAGGGAAATAGTTAAAAAGCAAGAGACTGACCGATCGGAGCAGAAATAAAATCTACATCTTCTATGGTATTCTCCTCTCCAACTGTTCGATAGAGTTACCAGAAGCCAAGTCCGTCAGTTCAACGAGGCCTGCTGTTACCTAATTTTATTTTTATACACTCTGACTGACATCTTTCTTTTTTTTTTTCTCATGCTTTTAGTTTTTCTTTTTTCTTTACAATCTTCTAACTGCTTTTAATTGTATTTTCTATATGTTTCGTTGTTTTCCACCCCTTCAATTGGCAATTTACTAACTATCGTAGTAGTTTGATCCTCTGACACTTTTGTCAAGGTACACCAAACACAAACATACATACTTGCATGCAAACACATGCTCGTATCTATGGGAATGAGTAAACGTGTAATTCATTCGGAGATCTCACTGCATTTCGACATTTCCAACCTAAAATATATTTCCAGTAACATCTTTACGTATGTATGCTAGTGTGCACGATGATTGTATTTAAATGATTAAAATTGTAACATTTTTAAATAAAAGCAATTTAGAGAATACAATTGAGAGGCTACATATGTTTCAGTCATACAAACGGTTACGCAACTTTTCATTGTAATACAAATGATATTACAAATACCAGGTCAAAATAACAGCAGGGATGTCTAAAGACAAGGAAACAAATTAGCTATCGTTAAATGATATAATTTATGGCTCTGATAAGGAATATATTCAAAAGTTTTTCGTTTTTTATATTTTTTATTTTTATTTCATATATGGTTAATTCGGTATATTCGTTTTTTGCTTACTTTCTTTAGTTTTCAGAATTTTATTCCCAATAATCTTCTTGATATTGTTTCGCTTTTTTTTTTTTTTAAGTGTATAAGCATTTTTTCTTTCTGTGTATTACATTTCCAAGACTTTTTTGTTCTTGCTCTAAAACTGACATGTATATCAAAGGACATGCCCATGTGCGCGAATATATGCATGTATATAGATATATATATATATATAAATATGTATGTATATAGATATATATATATATATAAATATGT
>JAOPJM010001291.1:41242269-41252735 GCA_027124095.1 Muusoctopus leioderma
GTTTGTTTGTGTTTCCTAATAAACAGGCATCCGGCCGTTTGGTGATCAGTGTTGGTGACAGGAAGAGCATCCGACCGCAAAAATTCTGCCTCAATAACTCTCCGCCCAACCCATGCTAGCATGGAAAAATGGACGTAATAAGCGATGATGAATGAACACAAGGGTTGTAAAAGGATGTGACAAGCAATTTATTTCAGTCATTTGGTAATCAAATAAAAAGGCATAGGTTACTAAAGTCATGTTTGAAGATTGGTTCACATGGCCTTTTTGTCTGGAAGTTTAAAGTTATTACAAGGAAAATAATTTAGCTTTCAAAGTTATTTTGATTCTTGATAATGCTTCTGGTCATCATAACTGGCTTAAGGATTTTTGTACAGATGCGCAGGTTGTATTTTTACTACTAAATATGATGTTGTTACAGCCCATGGACCAGGGAACACCAGCTACATTCAACGCCTATTATATTCGAAGAACTTTTTCACAGGCAATTAAAGTTGCAATTGGAGAGAAGATGCTACTATTCTCCAAGAATTTTTGAAAAAGATTTAACATTAAACTAGCTATTGAAGATATTCACGAGTCATGGGAAGAAGTGACAGCTCTGTATGAGAGCAGTCTAGCAGAATCTTTTGCCTGAATGTGCTAATGATCTTAGTGGCTTCAACAAAATTCAGTAAATAAAGTCCTTGATGAAACTGCTACCACTGGTGAGACTTTGGCTTCAAGGATGTTGATTTGGGAAACGTTCGTGAATTATTGGCTTCACATTTAAAAGACTTGAGTGATGATGATCTCATTGAAATCAAACATCAATGGGCATATGAAAAAGAAGGAAAGGAATGTGAAGAAATGGAAAATCTCTCAAAGAAAATAACAATGAATGAACTTGATGAATTTTGGTGGAATATAGTCGGCCAAACAATGATTAATGGATATGGATCCAAATATCAACAGAGGTATGCTATTTTGCTGAGGTTTAGATAATGAAATCGCTTGTGATTGCAGAATGTATGCAGAGAGGTAAAACGCTAAAACTGTTCAATTGGCTCTTGATAAATATTTCTTGAAAATATAAGGATTTACAGTAATTCCAACCTATTTTTTATTTTCCAAGATTAATTCTAATTATTCTGATTGATTATTAGATTTTATTAACACAGTTTTAATATATACAGGAACTTTGGGAGACTAATTAAGTTTGTCTTTGGTCTAACTTTCTTATTGCTGTTTGTTTGAGTATGAAGATATTGTTGATTTTTATGAGTTTTCCTTACTCATAAGTGTCAAGGGACCATGGCACATTTCTCTTGACTAATTTTTATGTTGATGCAAAAGGACTTGGCATACCTCTTGAGATTATCCATACATAGGAGAATCTTAATTGCCATCCAATAACATCTGTACTTACATTTACCTATGAAAGTTAAGGGTGTCAAACAAGTGTGGAGAAAGGCTTTCCCCTTGAAATATTTTTCTTTTGACAGGGATTGTTGTCTTTTTTTTTATCGTCACATCATTTATCTGAATGGTGCTATGAAAATAAACTATTTTTAAAAATTCCTGGGTTCAGAAATGGACTGCTAGAGTGTTTTATTTTCTGATCCATATTGTTTTTCCTTACTCTGAGAGATGACAGGGAGTATCACTGTTGTGCATACTCTATATTCTAAATACTTATATGTAGACACTTTTCAGTCTCTTTGATGGATATGTGTCTGTCTGTTAGACATAACAAAGTAAATATTTCAATATTTCATTTCTATAGTCTTTTGGCTATATATGATTGGTTGGCCAATGTCTCCCTATCATTGCGCTATGCTATGTCCTGGAGGTATCTAGCTACTTTGTGAACAATGTACATGCTCCATTATGGAAGCTTTCGGCCACCTAGTTAGTATGTGGCAACTGCTACACCATTTTATATCCAGCATGTAACATATCTCTCTTATCTCAATCTTCAGGCCTAGTTGGTCAACCATAGAAGCAGTACCTCCTCTCAAGCTTTCTTCCAGTTTCCATCCTTGTGTCGGTGCCTTTTCTCCTTGTAAATACTAGAAGTGTTTGAACACCTATGTTGTGTAATTCTATGACCCTGAAGGACCACATTTCACAGCCATAGAGGAGTAACGAGCCTATGAGTGTCTGGTATACACATAGATGAATGACACACTGTAGATCTTGGTTTGTAGATGAACATCACAATGGTTCCATAGGCAACTAGAATCGTTAGAATGTCGGAAAAAATGCCTTGCAGTATTTATTTATGGCTCATTAAGTTAAGAGTTCAAATCCAGCTACGGTCAACTTTGCCTTTCATCCTTTCAGGGTCAATAAAATACAGTACCAATCAGGTACTGGAATTAATATAGTCGACTATACCTTTCCCCCAAATTTGAGGCCTTGTCCCTATCTAAGAAATCAATATTGTAAGTAGGTTAGTGAACTGATACTAACAATAAAGAGCTAGATTAAATGCCTTACAGTATTCAGTTTATCTTTTTATATTCCAACTTCAAATTCCATTGTCATAGACATTTCCTTTCACCCAGTGTACCAGTTATGTACTGGAGTTGATTCAATTAACTATATCCCTCCTCTACAAATATGTGGCTTTGTGCCAATGTAAGAAGTCATTATTGTTAGTGATGGTGGTCGTAGCAGTTGTATCTACTGCTCAATTCTTATTTTCCAGAATCTGTAACTCACTTTTTATCCAGCTAAAATTAATAATTAACATAACTACATTAACTTAATCTAATTATTAGAAAGATTTGAAACGGCTAAGGGCACTACCCTTCCCCAAACCACCAAACTAAAGAAAACATGTATATAATACATATTTCAGCTCTGAAATGAGCAGTCAACTGTAAATTAATCTTTTCCACAAACATAAAAATATTCTTTTGTTCTTCAAATAGGTTTTGTGACTTTCTCCTTCATTGCCAAGAATACTGAACTTTGACCACTCAGCCACTTGTTCTATTAATATTTGTAATTTATTTTCATCATTAATGTCTAGAACCTATGTAGAATCTTTCCTATTTCCCTCGTATAGATGCCAGCTTTTGATGTAAGCTTATAGGAATTTCTTTTGCAATATATATTTTTATAGTCTGAAGTAATAAACTTTTATTCATTCCATTCCCATTCCCTCTGTTAGTAATATACCCAAAGTATTATTTGAATTAGTAGCATCTCTCTCTCTCTCTTTCTCGCTCTCTCTTTCTCTCTCTCTCTCTCTTTCTCTCTCTCTCTCTCTTTCTTTCTCTCTTTCTCTCTCTCTCTCTCTCTCACATTATTTTTGTGCAGACATTTTTCCTCACCATTTATTGTCACAAAGAAACTAGAGTTATACATTATAGATATGACTTCTCCATGAATTTCAAGTGGATATTTATTACATGATACCCCTTTCTAGATTTATCAGATTTATAGTAGCATGGCAAAATAATATTGGGATGAAGAGCAACTATTAGGAATTAATTGACTATAATCTGATGGGCATATTTTATGAATCTGAAATTATAGACTAGTTGAGAAAATGGTTGCTTGTATGCAAAAGTCAGTTTGCATAAGAATGAAATCTTCTTTATTTGTTATTACCAAGAGAAAGGCCAACAATATGCTACATATTCCATCATGCAGTCATTACTAGACTGTACCTTGCATAATCAATCTAGTTATTTCATTATTTTTTTTTTATCGTTTGCCCATCACCCCTTTTTAAGGGCCTGCAAGACTCATGGGAGCAAGTTAGGGAAGAACCTATCCGCAGACTGGAGACCTGGTCCAAATGCATGCAACAGAGGGGACTCCACTAAAGGCACCCAAGGGCCAGGTGGTGGTGTTAAACTGGGTGACGGAATAAGTCTACCACCCAAGTAGGCCACAGCAGGATTTGAACTCAGAACTCAGAGCCAGAAGAAATACCACAAAGTGTTCCATCTGACACCGATTCTGCCAGTCCACCGCTTGAGACTGTTAGTTTATTTATCTACCCTGAAAGGATGAAAGGCAAAGTTTGCTGGTTTGGAGACTAAAAGGGAATTGCCACTTGTTCAAGGTGAATCTCCAGTGGAGGAAAGGAGGTATCTTAGTTCTCCATTTTAAAGATATGAAGAAATTATGAAGAATAATTAGTTGAATCTATCACTGGGTTGTTTATCATATAATGATACAGTATAACATTTCAATTGCAGCACTACTTATATGATGTATATTTCAAGTTCTTGATTCTTTATAATACATACAAGTGTCACTTTTATATCAATTGATATATAGCATGGGTTAGATAGGTCTGAAAAGTTTTGGAAATATGCAGGAATTGTTTGATAACATTCCTAATGCAATCACAGATCAGATGTAATAGTTATTAACTCTTAACATCCTGTAGGACATGGTTTCACATGATATTGCATTGTCAAATTATGAATCATTGGACTATATATATATAGTGAAAGTGAACTATATTTGTGTGAAAATACCTCAAACACCTGTGTTTCTTACCTGTAAATTTCATAATGAATAAGCTTCAAAAACCTGTTTTTGGCATTTTCTGCTCAATGATTACAGGACTTAGAAAAATTTAACAGAATGTTAAGAGTTAAGCAGAGCAATGTGTCTTGCATAGAAGCAGGGTTTCAATTCATTACATATACTAAATCAATCTTCAAACATTCCTAGAAGAGAATTACTTACCTATTCATGTAGTTTAAGTTTTCTTTTAGCTATATAGTATGGAAATATACTAGTCTTTTATCTCTAAATTACTTGTTTTATTTTCATTTGTTTATTTAATTACTTAATACTTTGTTGATTCTTTTTGTATAACAAAACTTATAAAATATGGAATTTACACACAATATACAATTTGTTTTTTTTTTCATTTGGTTTTCATTCAGTGAATTTTACCCATCAGATAAGATATATATAGTTATAATAAATTAGATATTTTATGTTGGAAACAATAGTAACAGTGGGATACTTTGGTTGTATTTTATTTTTGTGTAGGCATTTTGCACAGACATAGCTGTGTGGTTAAGAGGGGTTTTTTTGTAACCACATGGTTTCAGGCTCTATCCCACTGTGTGGCACCTTGGGCAAGTATCTTCTACTATAGCCCCAGGCTGACCAATGCCTTGTGAGTGAAGTTGGTAGATGGAAACTGCACGGAAGCCTGTTGTATATGTGTATATGTATGTGTGCTTGTTTGTCTCCATGTAGTCTTCATTGTTGACATCACTTAAGCAACTGGTGACGTTTGTTTATGTCTCACATAAACAATACGTCCCACAGCTTAGTGGTTCAACAGGTGAAGATCAGTAAGAAAACTATCTTACTTAAAAAAAAAATAAAATATATATATATATATATCTGAGTTGGCATCAAAAGAGCATTCGGCCATAGAATATTGCCTCAAAAAATCATGTCCAACCTATACCAGCATGGAAAAGCGGATGTAAAAATGACGAACATACTCTCAGACAGAAGAAATGCATTGATATCTCAGCTTTGTGAAAATTAAAAATATATTTTTCTTAATAGTTCCTTATTCAACTTTGCCAAGGTAGTCTATTGAGAATTATTTTGTAAATGTTATTCTAATCAAAACTTGATTTATGCAAGATACTGAGTGAGAAATTTACTGTTGGCTTATTACTTTTGGCAGTTATTTCATTTTGAGATTAAGAATTCTATAATATTGAGGAATTATTAGAAAGTAAATCTAATGAAATCACTAAATATATGCGATAATTCTTAAGCTATTACTCAAACTTTTCATTCTTCTGCCGCTAATTTATAATATTAAATGTAGGACAGCAAAAAGCTAAGACAGTTTTTTATGTAATTTATTTTTATCTTTCCAGCCACATCCATTTGATGAATGTCGTTTTGATGTCAGCGTCAATGATAATGTATGGTATCTTCGTGCCAAAGATGTTGAAGAAAGAAAATTGTGGGTTGGTTCTATAGAATTACACAAGGTTAGTGTTTGTCCTCCTATTCTTTTTAAAACCTTTTAAAACTACATCAATTGAAGTTATGTGTGTTAACCCATCCAAATTAAGAATTTACATATGGCCCTAAAGTATACATCAAAATATTCAAAACACTTCTATGCTCACAAAAACCTACTGGAAGAGAACATTTAAATACATTTCAGTGCTAATTTGTATTACGCTTTATACTTGATGTCTATTCCATTAAAACGGAAACATTATTTTGTTCTAAAACTCTCATCATAGTTACTTATATATCAATTGGTTCATCATTTTATATAAACAGCATTTCATAAAATTTACTAATAATTCCTAAGCTTATTTACTACCAAATGTTTCAGGTAGTTCAATTCTTATGCTGTAGATATGATCTAGGAATAGAATGATGTTCCTCAGAAACTAACTATATATAGTTGTTTTTATTTGAATGGTTAATATTATTCTAATCTCCATTTTATATTGCAAGCTTATTTTCTTTTGCTTTTTATTTTGCACTCTTTTTTTAATGAAGTTTTTTTTTTCATTTTACTAATTGTGCTGCTTCATTAGCCTTTTCTTTCCAGCATTTCTTTCATTAACTGCTTCTCATTTTCTCACTTTTTGCTATGTGCAATATTCACTTGTTGATTTTTTATTCAGTCCTTCATTTTAATATTTTCTTCAGAAGCTATCATTTTACTTGTGTAATTAGTATTTGTAATAACAATGGCCTTCATTGTTAGTACAAAAATAGTTTGTTTTATATAATCTTGCTAACAGTAATTAAACAATGTTTTGTAGTTTTTTCTTTTGTCAATCACTGTCCCAGTGAATTTTGTGGATTATGGTAATGGTTTGTTGTCGTCATCATCATCCCCAATGTCATCTTCATGATTTTATGTCTGCTTTAACATACCAAGCATGGGTTGGATGGGTCATGGTTGGATGGGTTGTCACAGTACAAGTTAGTTCTGATTCAGAGTTAGTGTCCTCTTAGACAGGTCAGTGACCATGTCTCGCTCATGTGTTCCATTTTTGCCATGGTTTATACAGCTGGATGCTCTTCCTATTGCCAACTACTTTACAGAGTGTACAGGGTGCATTTTATCATGGCACGAACACTAGAGAGTCCTCTCTACCCTATGTTGTCTTCATTTGTTTACCACCCCCTTTACAGGGTTTGCTGGGTGCATTTTATCGTGGCACCAACACTAGAGAAATTGTTTTGTACTTGGAAAGACTAAAGAGTCCTCTCTACCCTATGTTGTCTCTCTTTATTCATCAACCGCAAAATTAAAAAGTCTCCTCTGTCATGTTTTATTCATATGTCCATTCCTTTTCCCCCCACACAACTAGTTGAAGAGAGCCAGAGCAAGAGGGTGATAGAAAAGTAAGAGAAAAACCAGAGTGACAGGAGCAAGAAGGTGATAGAAAAGAGTAATGGAAGAGAGAGTGAGGCATTGATAGACAGCTACATGATGGTTGTTGGTAAAGTAACATGACTAAGAGGGTGGTAGAAGTGACGAAAGAGAACCAGAGTGAGAGAGTGATAGAAGAGAACCAGGCTGATAGGGAGAAAAGTAAAGGATGAGATGCATGTCAACAATGAAGAGAGTGATAGAAAACAATGAATATGAGTGATGGTAAGAGAGTGAGAATGATAAATGTCAATAATGAGTGATAGAGTAAGGAGTAATGGGGGAGAGAGAGAGGGATGGCTAGTAATAAGGAAGTGTGATGGTAAGGAGGAATTGAATATGGACAGATCCACTGTGATGCCATCCCTCATTGCGCAGGTGGTATGATGGGAGAGAAATAGTGATAGCAAGGAGGCACATTGATATGAGAGGGGGTGAGTGATAGATGAGAGAGTAACGAAAAGAGAGGGAGAACGGTATATGAAGACTTAATATGAACATAATGGTTGGGAGAGAACCAAATGTAGATATTATACATTCTAATCTCCATTGCCACCATCATCATTATATCCATTTTTTTATGTTTGCATGGGTTGGGCAGGTCCTCTCCAACATAGCACTTCACTTCAAGTCGCAGTCCTTTGTCTCCCTGACTGAGATCAATCTTCACCACTTTGTCCCCCTGACTGAGATCAATCTTCACCACTTTGTCCCATGTCTTCAGGTTCCATCCACTTGGAGCACTTCTTTATACAATGGGCATCCTCCATACACATCACATGCCAATACCAGTGCAGTCTTCTCTCTTACACACTACACCCAATTCCCCTTATACCCAGTTTTTCCCTCAGCTCATTTGTGCTTCATTGTTCATGCACATTACCATTACACATCCTGCAGAGCATGCTTGCCTCATTTCTTTCCAGCCTTTGCAAATCCTCCACATTCAAGGTCCACATCTTGCTACCTTGCAGCAATGCTCTTTGTACTCAAGAATTGTACAATCTGCCCTTTGTTAACAACAGTGGTATTTTCTCCCTGAACTTTTTCCACCCCATTCTAACTCTGGCAGTTATACATTCAGAATACCCACCTTCATTGCTAATTAGGTCACATCAGTAACAAAAGCTGTCAACTACTTCTAGGGAGCCTTTCAAGTATTTGAAGGAATTTATTTCACATGTACTGCTAACTACTCATGTGCATCTGCCACATATGAAGACTGCCTTCCTTGTCAGCCCTTCTGTGATCCCATTACACCTCTTGTGCATCTGTAGTTTACAATAGGTACACTATATGGAATTCCTACCTACTCATTTTCTGCATGTTGAGTGTGGCCACTTTCTAGATGTCAGTAGGGTCCTGTCTTCTTTCCTACTAACTGAAACTTTAGTCTTTGCTAGATTTACTTTGAGGCCTCTGGATTGTAGGTCTTGCTTCCAAGTTGGTATTTCCTCTCGAAATCTTAGACCAATTCAACTATGAGAAGTAGGTCATCAGCATACAGGAGTTCCCACAGACAACTGGTCTTAAACTCCTCTGTTTTGACCTGGAACACTATAGTAAACAGAAGGTGGCTGAGAAATGAACTCTGATGGACACCTATCTGCATGCTAGTTCCTTGCTGAACTCATTAACTCTCACCTTGCTGATGGTACCTCTGTCCATGGCATGCATGGCTCTCACAAGCCATTCATCTATCCCTAGTTTTCTTAGCAACCACCAGATGTGGAATCCTGTCAAAGGCCTTCTCCAGATTGACAAAAGCCAGGTAGGTTGGCTTACTCTTAGCTTATTTCTCCTGTAGTTGTCTCACTAGGAAGAGGGCATTGGTGGTACCTCGTTCTGGCATAAACCCAAACTGATCTCATCTCGGCTAATTCTCTTCCTAATCAGTTGTGCTGTAACTCAGTAACTTTCATAACCTAGTCCATCAATTTGATCCCCCGTAATTGCTTCTCCCTAGAGTATCTCCTTTACCTTTGTAGCAGTTGATGATGGTACTGCTACACCAGTCATTTGGTATGAAACCTTCCTGCACTACCTGATTAACTATGTGAGTGACCAGCATGTGACCTATTTCACCATATTGCTTTGCTGTATTGCTGCATTGATCAGAGGATATGAATCCATGATTTATAGGCTGTACTCTAGTATTTTAGCCATTCATTCACAACACTTATTTCACTTACATTGTAAAGTTTCTCTTTGCTGGATTAAGAGCAGTCTAGTTTGAAAAATATACAGACTGAACTCAAAAACTTTTATGTTGATGGAATTATTCAGAGCTTTAGAGAAAATTTTGCTAGATTCAGAATTATTCAGTTGGCCAGTTTTGTAATGTGATCAACAGATTTGTCCTAAATTTCTCTACATTAGCTACTATCAATTTTAACATTTTGTCCGTTCTATCATTGCAATATTATTGTTTTGTTTTGAATCTGATAAAAAAAGGAGATAAGATCAAGGAGTGAGAATTGTAGTACAACCTTTAGAATGTCACAAAAATATTGTTTTTGGTACATCACAAGGACACTTGTTGTTTTCTTAACCTCGGTTTCATTTATTTGTACGTATTGATTCTTTTTGTTGTTGGAAAGTGATAGGTATAAGCCTCTATACTTAGCATTCTTGCACCTAGAGGAGGTCTTTGACAGGGTACCATACTCTGTAGTCTGAGGTTCTGTAAGAAAACTATGTTTAGATGATTGGCTTGTGAGTGCCATGTATAGAGATGCCTTCAGCAAAGTGAGAGTTAGTAATGAGTTCAGTGAGGAATTTAACATGCAAGTAGGTGTCCATCAGAGCTCTGTTCTTAGTTCCCTCTTGTTTATTATAGTTCTCCCAGCCATAATAGAGGAGTTTAAGATCAGTGGCCTGTGGGAACTTCAGTATGCTGATGACCTAGTTCTCAAAGCTGAATCTGTCAAAGAATTAGAGTAGAAATTCCAAACATGGAAGTAAAGCCTAAAATTAAAAAGCCTTAACCCTTTCGTATTTCTAATGAAATACACAGCCTACAATTTTTCAATTAAGTTTGAAAATAATCAAGAATTAGTAAAATAGCTAA
>JAOPJM010001291.1:41276115-41287118 GCA_027124095.1 Muusoctopus leioderma
ATGAGGGTGGGTGGTGGTGGCAGAGTGATAATAACAGTGGTGAGGGTGGAAGATCTGCTCCCCCTCCCTCTCTCTTTAAAACACAAACAAAAATGCATGCTCTTTGTTTGGGTTTTATATATAATATATTCCTCTATTTTTCCTCCTTTAGACTTAATCAATATGCCAACAAAACTCTCACCAAAACTATAGCTTTTTATAATTGTCACAACTGTTTCCTCTGTTACATTGTAGCCTTCAACCAACAGCGACTGTTTGCTTCCACGCTGATAATGTGTAAATATGAAGCTTTCTTTAAAACAATTTGTATCTTCCCTTCAACTAAATAGCTCATTCCGTAAACACTCTATTCCAAAACTATCTTAGAGCTTTGTCTTTTATGTTCTTCATACAACATGCTATACTTGTTTCCATACTCTTCTTACATAATGCTTTAGCTAATACCTTTTCTATATCTCTCTTTGGCCACCCATTTCTCTTTCTCTTTCTCTCTCTGATTTTAAAACAACTTATGTCTTCTTGAAGTGGTTGACAACACCTGCTTCTATCTTCTTTATTTCTTCTATTAGATTAATACTTAACCCTGGCCTGAAAACATTAAATTACTGATGAGTTTCTATTTGGTAGGTTACAAATTAGCCTATACATATCCTCATTATGAGGTGAATAGTCAATAAGTGTAAGAAGACATTTTGAATGAGATATTAAAGGGAGTAAATAGACATTATAATATTAGATAGAATGAGGAAGAGAAGGTGTTGATAATGTTAAATGGAAGAAACTAGTGTTCAGGAATGGGTTACAGTTAGAGCTTTAGAAAAGAAAGAATATTAAAATAAAAATGTCCTATTGGTATTGACTGCTATAGAGTGTGAGATTAAATCTCGGTAAGGTGATTCCTATCTGGCTTTGATTCCTGGCTGAAGAAAATTTACTTCATTTATTCTACTAATGCCTTTTGAAAAAATTGAAGCATAGTTTTCAATTCCCTTCCCAAAATCATTTCTTCTTAGTAAGTAAAGGTAAGATTCTGGTAAGCCATGTCTGTGACAGTTTCAATTCTTGTTTATATTTGTTTTACTTCCTTTATGTTGCTAATGCTCTTGAGAAAAGCATGAACTTTGTGCATTCTCATTTCCTACAAATCTAAAGCATGCCTAAATTGTTTCCAATATTCTGCTACTGCCCATAGAAACAGTGACAAGGTAATAGAGGTTGTTTGGACTACAGCTCAAACTCTACTGTAGGCATTACCTTCTCTTTGTTTTGTCATATTTAGAAAGCAGATGCTACTCACAGATTACAGTTGAAAGATCTTTATTCATGAAGTCATTCAATTGTACAAAGTACTTGTACAATTTCTCCAATCACAAATTAGCTGCAACACGCATTCATTAACTGTGTGTGTGTGTGTGTGTGTGTGTGTATCTATATAAGCATATGTGTGTGCATGCACACACACACACACATATACAGTATCATCAGTGCCACAGATTAAAAATATTTTAATATATACTATTAAAATAACACAAAAAGTGGAAATTCCCATGAAAAGGGAAGGATATCATGGTTAAAAGAGAAAACCTCAGAAAGGTGCACAGCGAAAATACCCAAAATAACACAGAAGACACTAATCTGAAATATGCTTCATCTAAAGAAGACTTAACAAATGCATATAAGAAGAACCAAAAATTATACATAAAGAATCACAAATCACAAGTTGGTTGGCAAGCAGTGAATTGGATGAGAGGCGAAAAAATAGCAACCAAGAGAAAATCAAAGCTAAAAATCAATCTGAATGGCTAGATAGATGGAAGCACCACTTTCAAGAATTGCTTGGACAACCAACCACCTAGCATTGTAGACACACCCACATGAAAAATAGTCGATCATCTACTACCCATTGATATCTGACTTCACAATGGAAGACTTGAAGGAAACAGTCAAATACATACCAATTAAAAAAGCATGAGGACCTCATAACATAGCTGCAGAAGTATGGAAAAGTGGAGCTCTACAAGAGCCTCTATTAGAAGTATTCAATAAAACGCTAAATGAAGACGAACCAGAAACATGGTCAAAAGGAGACACAATACTCTTTCCTAAGAAGGGAAACCTAGGTGAAACTGTAAACTATAGAGGAATCACATTGATGTGTATCTCTGTAAAGATACATAATAAAATGCTTCTAAACAGAATAATTGAACCACTATTGCGTAAAAATCAAAATGGATTTCGACTGACCAGATCCACTCTATCACAAATTCTCGCTATACGCAGATTAATTGAAGGAATTAAAGCAAAAAACTTACAAGCAGCTCTCACTTTTATAGATTTCCATAAAGCATTCAACAGCATCCACTGGAACAAGATGTTCAAAATTCTAGGAGCATATGGAGTATCACCTAAGATTGTAAAGGTGATAGCCATCATGTATTATTGTAAAGGTGATAGCCATCATGTATTACAAAAGTAATGTCTCCAAATGGCGACACAGCATATTTCAAGATACTAGCCAGAGTTCTACGAGGTGACATGCTGGCACCATTCCTGTTTATAGTTATATTGGACTATACTATGAAAACAGCTGTTGAAAGATATGAAAATCTGGAATTCACCCTAAAACCACATGCTAGTCGAATATATCTAACCACCACTATCATGGATACAGACTAGCTACAATGTCCTATACACTAGAAGAAGCAACTACATTACTTCATAGAACTGAAAGTGCTGCCAAGGAAGTATGGCTATACAAAAACTAATTCATGCTTTACAACACAGTAGGAGAATTGAAGACATTGAATGGCAAAAGATTAAAACAACATCCGTTATCTAGGCTCTCTAGTGGAAGATACTAAGAAGGATATGGAAACTAGAATTGGTATGGCTTGGACAGCATTGGGGAAAATGGACACATTGTGGAAAAGTCATCTCCCAAAATACACAAAAGTGTATTTTGGGAGATGACTTTAGGGAAGTTGTAGAAAGTATACTTCTCTATGGAGTGCAATTTTGGACTCTCACTAAGACCCTCGTTAAATGCCTAGATGCCATATACACCCAGCTTCTTAGAGCAGAAACAAACATGTCATGGAAAGCACACTTCACCAACAACCAACTGTATGGCAACATTCCCAAGATAACTACAACTCTAACTAAACTCGGGTTAAAGTTTAGTGGACACCACTGGAGAAGTAAAAATGAATTAATTCACCAAGTGCAATTATGGGAACCAACACAAGGAAAAAGAAAGCAAGGAAGACCTGGAACATGACAATCTCATCAGCCGCGAATTTCTACCAGCTGTTATGGAAGACCGGGATCAGTGAAGCCCTATCAGGATCGATCTGATGATGATGATAATGATAATGATGAATATGTTGTCTGCTTGTTTTTTTAGATAGATAGATATGAGCAGAAAACATTGAGAATATTGACAAAGGTATGATTTCTGAGGTGGGTAGAGCTTATTGAATGTATTGTATTATTTTCACATACATACATGCATACATACATATATATGTGTGTGTGTGTATATATATGTTTATGTGCTTGTTTGCATTGTTTGTTCAGTGCTGAGTGCCATAAGTTAGCTCTTGGTGAGCTAATTTTGACTCTTATAATGTAAGATTGTAATTTGCTTGTTTATGGTCCAACTCTTAGTATTCCCCAATTCTTACTATTTTCATTTATAATCACTTGACATTAAACTGTTTTTGTTTTTTGTTAAGTGTTTTCTCTGAAAGTTTCAGTCTTTATTATGTGTTAAATACCCTGGAAGCTAACTGTTTCTTAGATACAACTGTCACTTGGTTCCATTGATTATATTATGCTCAATTGTTTCATTTGTATGAAACAACCCTTTGTATGGTGAACCATAGCCTTATGACTCTTTGCCTGTAGGGTTCACCCACTTTCACAGACAATTGCTGTTCATCTCATTGAACTGTCAGTTTGTTTTCCAAGGTATTTCCTCACAGCTAATGTGCATGTGTTTTCTTATTGAAAAGTATTTAAACATTTGATGCTGGATTGAGTTTTATAAAAATATTTACGTAAGAAATCAGTTCTATATTGTGAAGCTCTCTGCTGGTGCTATGATTTTTAATTCAAATATTTTAGATATATAGTGTGACATCTCTTTGTCTATCTATCTGTCTCTCTCCCTCTCTCTCTCCTTTGATCAGTTCACATTCCAATTTCCAATTACACAGGTCAACAAAATGAAACTTTTTGTTCTCATCAGAGATGCAAATGCATTTTTCTAAGACAAGTTTTGATGCTGATTCTGAATCTGGTTTTAGTTTTTCCTGTCACATCCTGTTATTTAGATCAGACATATTTATTTTATTTCTAGGTAACAACTTAAGGATCATTGAAAAAGATATATATCCCAAGTAATAATAATGTTTATTTTCATATAAATTTTTTTACATGAGTATGTATATATGTATGTATATAGTACATAGATATCCACAGTCAAAAATGTGATATGACTTTTTGTTGTAAATGTTATTTGCATCATCATGATATAACATCCTGCAGTAGTTTGCCAAAATGTTTTCATACCAGAATCTTTGATAGTGAGCTTCCATAGATTTAATATCCTAGTGAAATCTCTCTCCCTTTGTTCATCACTTACTGCGCCAAGATTTTCAGGAAAGAAATCTAGGTGTGAATGTAAGAAATGTAATTTAGGAGACATGTGACAATCCATATCTTTGAAAGTCTCAATCAGTTTCTCAACTTTTACTAAGTTTTCACCTAATATTTTGTTTTCTCTGTTTATCTGTTTCTCGAAATGAGTCCTGTAATTTCGTAAGAAGTTAGCACAGACCCATTTGAAGGTATGACAAGCTTTTAGCTCAGGTGCTGTAAGAGTTCCATCAAAAGTTTTATCTTTTAATACCTCTCAGATTTGAGATCCTATAAAAACTCCCTCTTTAATTTTTACAATATTTCTCAGAGAAATTGAAATCCTCTTGAATTTTCTTTACCAATGGCCTTAACAGATATCTTCGTTAAACCAAGCTTAATGTGAAAAGGTGGTAAAAATATTTTCTTCGGACCGACTAAAGGAACTGATTGAATGTTATTTCTTCCAGGAATATATGAAGACTTGGTTTGCCATTCTCTTCTATTATAATACTCTATAATAACACAACTATCTCATAGACATAGAAAGCAACAATGCTTGGTGAATACCCCTTGGATGCACATTAACGTAGCAATTACTTTAAGATTGCCACAGAGATTCCATTGGTGATTGTGGTATTGAATTGCATTAAAAAGGATCTCCATGTTAATTTAAGATTCTTTTAAATGCACTGAATGAGCAATGGGGTTAGATGGTTTTAAATTTCCATTATGCAATAAAACAGTTTTTAAACTTTGTAGTGATGAATCTGTAAAAGGTCGCCATTCACTTACAACATGACTTTCAGATAAACTTGCAAAACGTTCATTAATGTCATGCTAATAACAGAGATGACCATCCACTTTGAAATAAACTACTAAATCAAAATTTCGCTTTCTATAGTAACTCATTGTTACATTATCTTCAAAGAAGTGTGTTTCTGTCAAATGAGAGGTGAGAAGCTCTGCTTTATCTTTTGATCACAAGATCACTCAGACATTTTCTTGTGTGAAAAGATTTGGACCTATACTCTCTTCTGATTCATATTTGGAACCTGACAAAAGTCCAGAAGCACCATCAGCAATTGCAACTTTATCGATATCTACTTCATCTTCAGTGGAGTTTCAATAGTATTCTAAAAATCATGTTACCTTCAGATCTCAGTTAATCATCATTGTTTTCATAATTGTCAGTTAGCTTTGCATAGTGTCTGTAATTCACGAAGGGATTTATATTTCTTTTCAAATTTATAGCAAGAAAACTAAGATTGACACATTTTCTTGGAAACTTCTTCAATCTCATGCAATTTTCTTAATACCTGCAAGCGTGAACACTCATGTTATTGTATTTGCATCTGAAGTAGTATTGTTTTTATTGTCATTGAGTATATAAGAGAAACAGATAAACAGAGAAAACAAAATATTAGGTGAAAACTTAGTAAAAGTTAACTGATCACCCGACAAGAAGTTTATATGTTGAACTATTCAGATTGCTGTCTTTCAGACTTAATGTTTTCTGCTTTATATCTGTTATTATTGTTACATTTCAACACACACACACACACATGCACTATATGTCTGTGTATGTTTATGCCTCATGCCATGAGTAAAGTGTAATATTACATCATGGATAGACCCAATGAATTATCATTCTTGCTTAAACTTCTGTGAACTGAAAATGTTTTCTTTTGGTTGTATTCCCTCAAACTCCTTTATCTCAAACTATGTAGCCTGATGGGCAGTGGGAAAGCTAAGTGGGAGGAAATGTCAATAAGAATGGTTCAAACCATGCATGAGAGTGCTAAAAGTAGGCTCTCTGGATTTACCATGCTCTATGGTATTTGTAAAAATGTATGCATACAGGTGGTCTTCCTCTAAAATTCTGTATTCAGCCTATACTCTTCATCCTAGTCCTTGAAGTATTCACAAAAAAGTTTATGACCGCTAATAATGTTTGAAGCTTCGAAAAGTGAGTTTGAGTTAAAATAGCTGATGGTTAGCATATCCAAATTTAAGATGATAGTAGGAAGTGTCTCAAAAGATTCCAAACATCAAGGAAGCTACCTTTCTCAATATGCAAGACCTGAATAAGCAGAAACTTAATACTGTATACTCGGCGCTAACAGTTGGCACTCAAAATGTTGTGAAAGTTTTGATTGATTTACAGGGGATCAAATCTGTAGGACTATTAGAAGTCCCGAGGTAGTAAATAGCATGAGAAGTCATGAATTGATGACCACTGTCTTTTCAGTTGGATCTGTAAAATGTTACGTGACATAATTAATAATATTTTTGAGGTGGAGCTTGTAATAGCCTTCTGCAATGTTAGCAGTGAGTTTATATATATATATATATATATATATATATATATATATGAAAGGTAAATTATACGAGATGGATGTAAGGCTTGTGGCGATGTATGGACAGATATAATGGAGAGAAACAAGTTAATTATGATCTACAAAATGTGCAGAGTTAATATATGAGAAAGGTTAAGTGTACGTTAGTTGTGGAAGTATTGTGTATTAAAGGTACTTAAAGTGGTAGCTACACTAGTAGTAATAGGTAATGCTAATGAATGAGGCATAGTGAGTGAAAAGGTCAAAGGAATCTGAAGTAAAGAAAGTTCTGAAAAATTGTGAAGAAATAGTTAAGTCAGACATGGGAATATTGGTCCTCACAATTTAGATGAATGTAGAGATGTATTGCATAACTGCCAAACTATTGCCAACATGAAGAGACAGATATTTTTTGTTATTTAGCCCTAGATCAGCCCTGACCAGGCAGATCTATGATCAAAGGCGTGTCAGCCATGACCATGTTTTCTTTTTGTATATCTAACACTACATTGTCCAATGTGTCCTTCCCTTTTTTTAAGGTGGTTGGGTGTGATTTAACTCTTTCAATACCAAACCACCTGAAACTGCCCCTGTTTCTATGATAAAAACCATTTGTTTTAAAGTGTTCATATTTAAATTTAAACCTTCTATTATAATGTTATGTAAGAACTTTTTGTTAAGTTCTGTTCCAAACACCAACTTAATAACGAAGCCAATATTTTATTTGTCCAAATAAAGTATATGAAAATAAAATGAACAGTATCACTGTTCTGAGTACCCCCAGAACTTCTAAAGATTTGTTCCTCAACTTTCATATTTGCTCTTTGTGTCTAATGATTAACTTGAAGACATAAAAAAAATAAAATTCTAATTTTAGTGTTGAAAGTAAGAAGACATTATCATTCTAAATAATTTTGTAGTTTCTATTAACAAGTCAAAATAATCTGAAGATGTTTGACAAAATAAAACTAAAGAAGTTACACAAAATCATCCTTTTGTTTTAATTGTTGTATCTCTGAAGAAAGAATAATGCCCATACCCCATGAATGGGTTAAATGAGATTTATGCAGTTAATGTGGAGCCTGCAGTATTATACAGAAACCCATGGGAGATAGAGAATTCAACATGGTGACTTTTGGGGGCATGTTTGGATTTGCTAGCTCAGAACTGAAATATTTATTTTTGCTCTAAGAGAGGTCAAAGTCTTCTTCAGACAATTTTGACTATGTTAATAATGTAGAGCTTTCAAGAGAAGGTTTTTGGGGGTTTTTTTTTTTGTGAAACTGAAGACTTAATATACTGACATGTTTTTGCAAGAAATCCTTAATTAAAGAGCTGTCGTGACACTTTCTCTTCTATACATTATCTTACTTTAGTAACAGATACAGTATTTAAATATTAAGGCTTGTGTATACTAATAGCACATTATATTTTGTTACAATAGTTACAGCTGCTAGTTTGATCTAGTTCTGCAGTTAATGCGTATTTTTTTACTATGACAAATTGTGTGTGTGTGTGACTAATGTGCTAGATTTGTAGGTAAAATCTTTGTGTATCAATAAACCACATTTGTCGGAAAATTTTACAGAATCAATAAACACAAATCTCAGGATCAATATAATGTGTATGCTTTTAATGAAATCAATTATATATATAAACATTATATATATTGGTAAAAGTTTAACCCAACATTGCTGTTGTGCTATAGTTTGTTTAACAGAATTTATCTTACAGTCCATTGTTATGCTCAGATGCTTCTAAACTTATTAATATAAAACAATAATATTCTGTCTGTTAACATGATTTACTACTATTTTGTCTTTTATGATAGCTGTGATAACAGAACTTAGCATATTCATCGACTAGTGTTAATAGGATACAATTTCAGACGATAACTGCTATAGGTTAGTAGTTGCTAAATAAATGGAGTCTTTAGTTTACATACAAAATGTACTCTGTGAATAGTTTGTAAGCTAAAACGTTTGTAAGCATATTTCAAAAATTCTTCCTTCATGAATTAAGTGATGTTTACTTATTAATTTACTGTGACCTACTTAAAAAATAAATAAATTAATTAAATATAAAATATTTGTTAATATTTTACAATTTCTTTTTGTAAATTTTTCATATTTTATGTTATGGATATTTCTGCAAATATTGGTTTAATTACCATATCTTCTTTTGTTGTTTATATAGAGAAGACTCACTTCTACTTAGGAATAATGAAATAAGTACTTAATGTAACGCTTGGTGCAACTTTTACTAAGCCTTACTGAATCTAATCTTTATTTATCTAGCTTGTTTGGTATATTTCATTGCCATGATGCATCTTATTAACCTAATCTGCTTGACTGTTAATGCTCCACTTCTATATTCTTAAGAATTCTATATGCTAATGGTGCTCAGCTTCTTTACAGTCTTTAACGCTTAACTTGCTGATGTTTTGCTCTCTAGCCAACCAGGGGCTAATCCTACAACTACACCAACCAGTTATCAAATGTATGTTACCTATTTCTTCTTTATTTCTTTGTCCTTTTGCAGCTTCCATTCTTCAACAACATGGTGGCCATGCTCCTGATTTCAAAGGTGAAGCCTACACATTCAAGGCAACTACAGCCGGAATTATTGCAACTCTTTCTCATTGTATAGAAATAATGTCCCAAAGGGAAGATGCTTGGCGTAAACGTATGGAGAGGGTATGTTTATAGTTTTTCTCAGGTTTAATTTGCTTTAAAGAAGTAATCTCATAATATATATTATACATATGGCTTGCCTTGCTCACTCCCAAGTATAATACTATTAATAACCTTATTCAGTAGTTACTCTATGACTGACAATATGAGAAGTGATAATATCAGTAGTGATTCTCATTGCAGAGTCTGTATTTGAGTTGCAGAAAAAATTCCAACTCAGGAAGGCTGATCTTGAGTCAAAAGGTCAATATAGTAAAAGCCAAAGTACTGATTATTAGCAAAAAGCACAAAATTCAATCACTATCTTGAAATTGGCTTTGATATGTTGGAAAGGAGTTAGTAGAAACATGATGTTGTGTTTTTAGTGCAAGCAATGGATACAGAAGAGAGGCAGTGCAATCTCTAGTAGATCAAGAAGGAACCAGGACCTCAAATGTGCCAGATGTACAAATAGTTACTTGTAAGACCATCTATGAATCAGCCTGTACACTACTCAGGTCACTCACTAGAAGTAGTAGACATATTTTGCTACCTAGGTGACCTATTTAATACTGGAAGTAGTTGTAGTAATTTCTTAGTAGCTAGAGCAAGAAGAATGCTAGAAGTTCAATGAGCTGTTATCTCTGTTGGCAACAAAATGTTTTTTTGTTTTTTTTCTACAAAAGATAGACTGTATGAACCAAGTGTAAGAAGTGTGATACTGCATTATGAGATACAGGCATTAAATGTGGATGCTTTGTGAAGGCTGCAGAAAAAGTATAATTATTGGTTGTGTAACCTAACTTGCACGAAGGCAGAGCACAAGAAATCTGAGAGAGTGACTGGACATTAAAAGCATCAATGTGTGCTGGTATAGATATGTGAAGTAAATGAATAATGAGTGCTGGGGAAAAAAGTGCCATGTGCTGACAGTAGAAGGAACCCGTGACAGGAAGTCCAAGGTAAACATGAGTTAAATTAGTGAGGCCAATTCTCATTGCACACAGTTGAGAAAAGTAACAATATGTTGTACTACATGCATATTCAACACATGCCAGCATTGAAAAAAAGCCAACGTTAAATTCTAATGATGATAAATCTTTTATTTTTACTTATTCAGCCTCTAACTTGAAGAAATGTGTTCTTAATTAGCTACATACAGTCATTATAGCTGAATTCTCAATGCTGAGGACTAATAACATTAGCTCACATTAGCTGAAAGTATATATAAATTACATACTATTTTGAGTGTGTCAGACAATATAATAGATTTAGATGTGCCATGATTTATGGGAGCGAGACATGGGTGATGAACGTGGAGCAGCAGAGAAGGCTGGAAAGAACGGAAATGAGA
>JAOPJM010001291.1:41322001-41332991 GCA_027124095.1 Muusoctopus leioderma
TCTGTAAAGTGGTTGGTGATAGGAAGGGCATCCAGCCATAGAAACTAAGCCAAATGAAACATACAAGTGAGATGTGGGCGACCGACCCGTCTATGAGAGCAGTGACTCCAATCAGGAATCGACTTGGGCCGAAATCACCCATCCAACCCAACGTGAATGCAATTATGGATACACAACCAGCTGTTTACTGGATATCAAATACTTTGAAAAGAAGCTGGTGTATAGAGCTGGTGTTTTAGACACCAACAAGACACAGAAGACGTATATCAGCCTCACTGAAAACACATTCAAGGCCTGAAACACACAGCACATCTCTTTGTTTAAACATAGAGAGAAATGTAACTCCACCTGGCTATCAAAATTCATCTGGACCATGGTATAAACAATACTACTATCAGATGGAGCATTGCTGCAAGGTCAAAAAAAAATACAATGGGCAAGGTAGAATGTGCAACTTATGCATGACAGGAAAACTCAAAATAGTGAGTCTCCCAGTAAGCACTCTAAGCAAAGGGGAGAGACCTTTTCTCCTTGTCTACACACAAGATCTTTCAAACTCCAAGCCTTCAAGCACATCCTGTCCTGGTAACATTCCAGCTACAGCCCGGTTAACTAACACCCCACCCTTTTATCTATCCTCTGATAGGGAAATATTTGACGAAGCAGGACCCCACTATAACGATACTCTAGCCAGAAGTGGTTTTAAAGCGGTTAGTCTATACATAGAACCATCTCATCCAATCCAGATCCGAGAAGAATCAGGAAGTGGAAAGTGATCTGGTTTAATCTACCTTATAACTTAAACATTGCTACTAATATTGTGAGAAACTTTCTATCTCTCATAAGGTACCACCTCCCAACTACACATAAATACCACAAACTTTTCAATACACATAATATTAAGGTGAGCATGTAATATTAAGTGACGCTCGTTATTGTTGGCTGGTTTAGATCACATGGAGGGATCAATAGCTGCCAACTGCTATTTTTTCTCTTGTTTGTACTTGGAAACGTATATATATTATTTTACCCTTTTATTCTTGTACTGGTTTCAGTAATTGGACTGTGGCCATACTGGGGTACCACCTTCAGTCATTTAATTCAGTCTGGTACTTCAGTCTGCTATTTATTGAACCACTGGGTTGACCCAAAGCTATGGTAAAGACACTTGCCTAAGATGCCATGCAGTGGGATTGAACCTATGACCTTGTGATTACGAAGTGAACTTCTTAACCATTCGGCCAAGCTGCGTACACACACACACACACACACACACACACACATACATACATACATACATACATACATATATTTATATATATATATAAGATGGGCTTCTGCACATTTTCTGTCTACAAAATTCCACTCACAAGGTATTGGTCAACCCAAGGGTACATTAGGAGACCCCTGCACAAAGTGCCATGCAGTGGAATCACACCAGGAATTTTGTGGTTCTAAAACGAACTTCTTAAACCACACAGCCATGCCTGCACCTATACATATATATATATATATACATAATATCTGTTATGTTCATTACTTAAAATGATTGACGACTCAATTGACCCTAATGGCAGAGCACCAAAATAAATACCTTTAAATATTTAGGTTTTTCTCCCTCATCTCTTATGAGTTGAAATGTTGCCATTGTAGACTTTGTTTTTCCTGTTAATAAAACACCTGCCATTTATGTAATGAGATTAATTCAGTTGACTGTAGCTAAACCCAAACAAATTTGCAGGTATTTGTTTTTTGTGATAAATATATTATAGTATTTAGCTTCATCTCTACGTTCAGAGTTCAAATCCTACCATGGATTGATAAAATAAGTCCCAGTAATAATATATCAAAGTTGAGTCAATTGACTCTAGACCCTCCATGCAAAATCTGGCAAAAGTTTATATTTTGTGTTAATATTTGAAGCAGGCTATTTCACGGGGCTTTATAATTAGGTTTCTTTATTAATTCAAAAGAGGGATATTGTAAAATTTCTTGTGAAAATGGCTTTTTCTCAGTCATTTAGCTGTTACCTCTGTTGGCAAGAGGTTTCTCTCTATATGCAAAAGTGGACTGATGAAGCATGTGTAAGAAGTGTGATGTTACGTGGTAGTGAGACGTAGGCCTTGAACATGGAATATCTATGGAAACTGGAAAGAAATGAGATGAGTGTGATTCATTTAATGTATAATGTTAACTTGTTTGAAAGATAGATCACAAGGTAACTGAGAGCGGCTGAGCATTAAAAACACTTGATACATGCAGGGGAGATAACTGTGCTGGTATAAATATCTGATGTGACTGGATGATGAATGCTGGATGATAGAAGGTACTCAACGTAGAGTATGAAGACAAGAAGACAATAAAAAGTGAAGTGGTGAGGTCAGATTTCAATATTAGCCAACAAGACATTGAGATGCTGTACAGCAGACTTGTTTTGTTCATACCAGCTCAAAAAACATTAATGTTAAATCAACGGCTGAGAGGTTAAGGTGATTGACTAAGACAAGAAAATCATAACTTCAAACCATTGCCATGTTCATTGCAGTGAGTATAAGGAATGATATCCAGTTGAAAATATCACTGTTACATTCAGCAACATCAAAGCAGTCACTATGCATATCAAGGAAACACACTTAAAACACTAAACTTTCCTTACTTGTGAACAACACACAACTAAAACCTTCACAGACTTTACAAATGCTAGGCCTGACAATCTCTGATGACCTTTAATAGTAACCACACATCAATAACATAAACAAAACTAAATCTCAAAGGCCAGACTTCCTCTTGGGGACCAAAAAATGCTACAACATTGAAGTTGCTGTCCCTCTAGAAAGTCCTAGTGCAATCCACATTGAAGTACTGCGCACATATCTGGAACGGTGCTATTTCTTTACACACAAATATCCTACACATTCACTCACCAAAACACAGCCAGTCTATAACATGCTGTGTGCTTCTTCTGTTTCTTCTACCGGTACAATAGTTTCTGCTCCTCAGCTCTAGCAAGTTATATGGCAGCAAAATGGCAGAGTTGTTAGCACGTTGGACAAAATGCCTAGCAGTAGTCATTCCGGTTCACTGCGCTCTGAGTTTAAATCCCACCAAGGTTAACTTTGCCTTTCATCCTTTCAGGGTAGTTAAATAAAGTACCAGTGTAGGGTGGTGGACTGGCGGAATCATTAGAGCATCGGACAAGATGACTCGTGATATTTATTCCGGTTCTTTGCATCCCGAGTTCAAATCTCAGTGGCCTACCTGGGTGGTAGACTTAATCTGTCACCTGGTTTAACACCACCACCTGGCCCTTGGGTACCTTTAGCAGAATGCACTCTGTTGCAAGCATTTTGGCCAGGTCTCCGGTCTAAGGATACCTTCCTCCCACCAGTCTTGGAGGTCCTGAAAAAAAGGTAATGGGCACTGCCCTCCCACCAGACTAAGCAGTAAAAAAAAAAAAAATTACATACCACCCCTACCCAACCCATCCGGTGGACTGGCCTCACCTCCCACTTCCATCCCTACCGTGCTTCATCTCCAAAACTTTGTACTTAGCACAATCCTTCCTCCTCAGAACTGCAAATTTTTGGAGATCCATTCCAGCCCCTACTTTCCTTACAAGTTAAACATCAAACAACAAAAACTTCACTAGTCTTAGAAGGTCTGCGAAGGCTATGGGCACATGTTTTCCTTGCACTATGTAATAAAATAAGTATTCAAGTAATCAAATTTGTAGCACCCTCTCCCCACCAATATAAACGTATCAAAACTATATTTTTTAAATGTTCATTCCATGCTTCATTTGTTATATTTTGTCCCTGATCGAGGTACATATTGTGGGTGCTAGTATACTTGCTGTAGTAAGACAAGAAATTTTAAGTGGGTGCTAGTATACTTGCTGTAGTAAGACAAGAAATTTTAATTAATTAAATTACACCGTCAATGACGAGAACAATCATTATCTAAATGACTAATTCTGGTAAAAAAAAAAAGGCAAGGGAAACAACCCCATAATTTTAATTAATCAAAATTAATTAAAATTAAATATGGAATGCAGTGGAGAGTGAGTCTGATCTTTAAGAGTATGGTAACAACTCCAGACATGTTTTCGTCTTATTAGATCTCATCAGTGAAGCTTAGTCTGACTGTTGCTACAAGATCTTAGAATGACTAGAGAGATATATAGTTTTTTTGTGAATGAACAGTGTTGTCATAAAATAAAAGAATGGCTGGAAAAAATACCCAGGGAGGCCTGCTGCATGAAAACTTAATAGTAAAGGGCGCACTAACATACTTGATGTAGAAAGCCAAGAAATTTTAATCAATTAAAATTACACATTTAGTTCTATTTAAAAACAGAGTGGGAGCAACCTTAAAATTTTAATTAATTAATCCGTCTACCTAGCTGAAAGCAGGTTCCACTTGTACTTTATAATTATAAGATTAGCAGTAAAAAGGGTATCCAGCAGATTAAGCCTTTTGTTACCATATTTCCAATGAAATACACTGCCTATGATTTTTCAATTAATTTTGAAAATAATCAAGAATTTGGATGGATTTTTGTAAAATAACTAACTTTGTCATTATCTAGTTGGTGTTTGGAACATAACTTAACAAAAAGTTCTTACATAATATTATAATGGAAGGTTTAAATTTAAATATGAACACTTTAAAATAGATGTTTTTTTATCATAAAACTTGGGGCAGTTTCAGGCGAGTTGGTATCAAAAGGGTTAACTATATTCTGCAAGAATATGAGATAGCTAAGGTTAGCTAAGGTATTGTGCTATTCATACATAAAAGAAGTTTTATCAGCATCTTCATTTTAAACATGTTTTTCATACTGGCATGGGTTGGTCAGGTCAACAATACAGCATTCCTTATTACCTATTAATCTTACATCATCATATCATTAAACCCACCCACCAAAGCTCAAGATGGATATTAGTATCCTACTTTCATCACCATATTCCTTAACATAGGAGAGAAAAGTCAGTGCAGTTGACTTCTATATTTCATTTACTGATCATGAAACTTGTGTCATTTAGCCTTCTGGTTCACTTTAACCATACGCTTCCATATTCTATTTTTATTTTATATTTTATTCCCTTTCACTGAGGTTCAATGACAATGTAACAATGAAAAAACTGTTGAAAAAAAAAAAAAATTTTCTTAAATAAACTTTTTTTTTTATTGGTCTAGAAGAAGAGGCTGTGCTAGTGGCCTTAACAGGCCCTCCTAGACCGGTGAGATTGATGTGGTTAACGTTCTTTTTGAACAATTGCAAGCTGGCTTGTAGTGTGGACACAATATGGGGGACAAGAAGAGAGGAAACTAGTAAATTAGGAGTGCTGGAGTGAAGGTGGTATGAGACTAGACAGGTCAGAGAAGCAGAAGCCACTGTAGTACCAGTAGAAAAAGGTAAAGAGAAGACTCAGCACATCTGTGGACAGCGGTTGGAGTGTATTGGTGAGGGACTTCATGCCAATAAAAATCAGGTACCATTCTTTAGATGTAGTCTCAGATGTCTCTTGTATATAGCAGTTGTTGTGGGTCTCACCAGAGCTTTGTAGAGGGTTAGTGGTTGAAGTAATTTTTGGCCCTGAAGACGAAGGCCAGTTTTGGGGATGAAACTAAGCGTATGAATTCACTAGGAGAGATCCTCAGTGATGGTGAGGCCTAGCATTTGTAGTGACCTTGAGGGTTCTAGTTGCATGTTGTTAATGTTTAAGTGGTGGGGGATGCAATGTTTTATTGATATAAATAGTGATTGTGTCTTTGTACTGTTAAAGGAGATAATATTGGTATGACTCCATTGTATAGTAAAAGGAAAATAAGAAACCAAGAAAGCGAGTCCACAGATGTGACTTACCAAAAATAAGTATCATATTATGGTGCCTTCTATAATAATAAAAATAACAAAATCTCACTTTTCTTTGTAAAAAACATTTAATTCTCAAATTGAAATTGATATGAAATGTTTATTTGAGATATTACATCAGGTATAAAGTGGGAGCAATAGTAATATTTATTGTTCTTACTGTTCTTGTAGAATTATTTTTTCCTTATATTCATAGAATATAGTGGATAGAAAATATTTTCAGATCTCAGATATACTGGTCTGATATACATCAGTGACTATATATTATAGAAAGAGATGGGAGATAAACAAAACAAAAACAAAAAAATAACAACTGTGATAATTTGAGAATTAATCTTTCAGAATTATATAATCTTTTTTCCTTTGGATTTACCCTTCTAAGTCCCATTTTATTGAATGATCGAATATTTTTGATGGATAAGACATTGAAACATCAGCAAAGGGGTGTGAATACAGATGTTATTTTTTGCGATCAATGAAATGAAAGAGATTCAAAACAGAAAAGTCCAAATTAAATGCCATGATAACTAAGAAGCACTTTTTAATGAATAAATCAGATCTTTGATTTCTTGCCGTTTGTTCCGCATTTGCTTAGTGGATATACTACACTCAAGAGGAACAGAGTAAGCTTCCATATTCTGACGGACAAGATGTTCACATGTTGCTATCACATGGATCCCACAGTCATAACCTAAAGTTAAAATGAATATAGAAAAACATTAATAAAAGAGTACAAAAAGCCATAATTGGAGCTGTTTCTCAATGCTGCCAATTACAAAATACAAGATAGCAACATAAAAATTAGATTTATTTTTTAATTTTTCATTCCTATATTCTTAACTTTATTTTACATTAAAAGGTTAGAAATAACCATTTAAAAAATATAAATTATCTGTTCGGTGTGGATTCACGGAGCATGGTAATTTTCCTTTCATCATTAACAGAACAAATAAAGGTTTTCTTGTATTTAGAATATAATTTTTAAAAGAGCCATCATTAGTATGACTACATTTTAATTATGTATCAGAAAAAAAGAACCTTTAAATGTTAGTATTTACATATAGTGAATATTAAATTACCATCTATGGAATGTAGAATCACAATTATGAATTAAGACTAATTAACTAATGGGTTTCAAATTCAACTATTCTTTGCAAATAGATTCCTTACTAATTAAAGATTAACAAAAACTGTTTCATTATTTATCAAGCCCCAAATAGGAAGGTCATAAACTATAGAATTGAGTAAGGTATGTGCTGGGATACAACCTTCACAGTTTTAGTCGATTATATCGACCCCAGTACTTTGTCTGGTACTTATTTTATTAACCTTGGAGGAAGATGAAAGGCAGAGTCAACCAGGCATACAGGGAGGAAGACTGAGATGTAACTTAATATACTGCAAGATATTTTCATTCATGGCACTAATTCTTTGCCATCCAATGCTGAGATGCATGCATGCATACATACATACACATGCACTCGTGCACACACACACATGCATACATATGATGGGTTTTCCCCCAGTTTCTGTCTGCCAAATTTCACTCATAAGGCTTTAGTTGACCTGAGGCTATGACAGAAGACAGTTGCCCACGGTGCCACACAGTGGGATCAAACCTGGACTATGTCATTGCAAAGCAAACTTCTTAACCACACAGCTATGTATGCATTCTGATTGTCTAATTTAGTGAAATACATTAGGAGATAGCAAGTCTTTTCTTCTAATTATTGTGTTTGAGGAGGTAGTAGATTATCCATAATTCATAGAGACAAATTTAGAGCAAGGAGATAGATGAACAAGTAAAAAACAACTAAATCCATTAGATTCATGTGTTTGATTCAATGCCAGTATTAATTGTCTCAATTTCGACCTCAACCCTACCAACCACTGCTTAGTAACCTCATTGAACCCATAGCCATGGAAACATCTGGCGTCCTGGCCCCCCGAACCACCTTCCTACTGACTTCGATCAGGATGTGCATGGACATCTGCAAGGATGAGCCCCACAAAATGAATTGGCACTTTCAGCACATTTCCTTTGCCATCCTTCAGGGTAACACATTTGCCATTCTGTCTGCCAGGACCATGAAACATTAACATTTATACCACCCCACCACCCTAATTTGAATAAGATCTACAAATAATAACATCCTCTTTCTCTTTCAGATTCAAATACTTCACTTATTATTGGCCAATCTCTGCTGCCAAAGATAGCCTCTCTCTTCTAACATTTTTCAAGAGGATAGCATACATGCCTACACAGAATTCATTCTTTTGACCACTCATATTTCAGAATTGGATGTTAACAGTAAAAATTCCCATACACTTAGCTTGAATGTTTTGCTTCCTAACTCTTTACAAAACACTTGTTATCTTTACCATTTTCCAGATGCAGAGTTCTTAGGTTCTATATAGATGCCTGTAGACAGTTTGAAGTTGAATAGGTTTGTTAGCATAGTAGCTATTTTTGGAGCTCATCATTTTAAGATAATAGCTAGCACGTAATCTGCATGATTGGATTTAACAGTGGTAAATAATAAAGAATTTGAGGAAGTTGACAATTCAAGAAATTAAAGGACCAATGTGGAAGATAAGAAGAGGTGGGTAGAGAGATTTTTTTTTTTTTTATTAAAAAGTTTAGATTTAGAGACAAAGCTGGTCGGGAATGTTTGGTCTTCACCCCAGAGGTGCTGCTGACAAAACTGCGTGCGTGTGTGTTAACAATGAACTGAATAAAAGCATTTTTAGCTTCTATAATGACTTAACTGCTGTGATTTTATAATAATGAGTTTATTGCATACAGTACTCAGGTGCACTACAACTTATCAGAAAAGGGTAGAAGAGGAGACAGAAAACAATGGTAAGACAAGTAAAGAAAGAAAGTAATGACAAATAGATTATTAAATTATTAATAGCTGCTGTCAACAATGACAATTCCTAAGCTTTGAAAACCCTACTTTTGTGCTTGATCAGCAATGTTGCATCTCATATAGGTACTATTAAGGATACCCAGTCCTAAGTTCTGCAAAACCTCGGATAAAAGATGGCTGAGAATGAGTTTTTTACAAATATTCATTCTAACTGAATGTCCACAAAAATGATAAGGAAGATTACATTAAAACAATAAGCTTAAAAAATCAAAATTAATTACCATTTTCTTGTTGTGGACAGTTAATTTCTTTAAATTTGGCCTTTTCTTCAGCTTTACATTAAACAAATAATAAAAAATAAAATATGAATTAGGAAATCAATTTACTGAAAATAATTTAAATAAATCAGGTTGATTTTTTTCTGTATGAAAAATAAACAGCATGATATTTTTTTTAATTTTAAGCATAGTTAACATTATCTTCAAAAAGATGAAATGATTTTAAAAGTAAGAGCTATTTCTCTTTTATTATCCAAACGTATGTAAGCAACATCTTTGTATTGAACAAAAAAAACACTAAAAAAACACTAGATAAATAGTGTATTGATGGTATTTCAAGATCACAGTAGCTACAGCGGTTGTGTATTAATGGTAACTTATTTCAACATCGCAGTAACTAAATTACAGAAGTGATATATTGATATTCACAATATAACAGTAATTACAGAGGTAGTATACAGATGATATCTCAACATTCCAGTAACTACAGAGGTGATATATTGATGATATTGCAACGTCACAGTAACTACAGAAGTGGTGTATTGATGGTATCTCAACATCACAGTAACTGCAAGTGTGGTGTATTGATGGTATCTCAACATCACAGTAACTGCAGGGGTAGTGTATTGATGGTATTTCAACATCACAGTAACTGTAGAGGTGGTGTATTGATGGTATTTCAACATCACAGTAATTGCAGAGGTGGTGTATTGATATCACATCACAGTAACTACAGAGATGGTACATAAATGCTATCTCAACATCACAGTAACTACAGAGGTGGTGTATTGATGGTATCTCAACATCACAGTAACTGCAGAGGTGGTGCAGAGATGTGTTTATATCTGAACATCAAGCCAGTCTCAGTGTTCACAGATATAATAATTATACAAAGAATTAAGCAGAATATAATGTTTTTGTTATATTATTAATTGTATTTACTGGACAAAGTATTATTTAAACTATTTAATAGACACTGGATAATCTCTAATACAATTATCATTACAGGTCCAGTTAATGGCAGCATTCCTAATGACTACAAAATATAGCTGTTCTTACAGTTAATGCTGTTTTCTAAAGTTAAGATGAAAGTGTGAAAGCTACTACACTTCCCTGAGTCATTAAATGCTAGCCTAATATCTAAAGGATTAACAGTTTGTATCCTGTTGTTGGTGATGTGATGTATATCTGGACAAGTTACATAACATACTGATTCAGTTCAACTTATCCATAAAGCGTACAATGGAGAGGTACAACTCACTACTGCAGGTAGTAGGAGCAGAACATAACCGAGAAAAGGTGTTTGTTAACCTGCAGTACTGGGCTTATAACCTCCAAAAAACCTAGGTATATCTCCAGTGTATCCTACCCAAGACGATTTTGCATCATTTGCAGGATTGTTAAGAACCAGTGTCAAATCAATGGCATACAATGAAAGGGATAATGATACATTCACCTTAGAGTGAACAAAAAGATTAATTTTAATGAAGTTTTTTTCAAATGGTTTTGCTGTGAAATTCTACTATTGCAAACTGCTCTGGACTTGAAACTACCTTATATTTTTGGGGGATTCTTCATTAATTGGGATGTCGATCGGCTATCGCCCCCTTTTTACGATAGCCGACGTAAACAAATGTAAGCGATAAGCCGATGTTTATGAATGACAGCGAAATTGTAGAGAGAGAGAAAAACGTGATAGTTGAAGTCGTCGCTGTCAGCTAGAAACAGATACATTAAGAGTCTAGAGACAGCGACAAGAGAGAGATAACGTAATTGCTTGAGGCAAAAGGAAAAGTATGATAGATGAACGTCGAGCGATAGAAAGGGTGAAAGATGCGTGTGCGCGAAGAATGATAATAACGAGTAAGGTTTGTTGACATAATGGTTTATTAATATGCGAAAGGTTTACATGTAGAGTAAACGAATACATTGACACAGAGGTGAGAGGGAGCGTATGGGTG
>JAOPJM010001291.1:41365365-41378809 GCA_027124095.1 Muusoctopus leioderma
TATATATATAATATATACACACACACACGCACACATATATGTGTGTGTGTGTGTGTGTGTATTTATAAAGCAATATGAGTAAAGATACATTACAGGCTACCAGAGGTTTCATGCTTCCCACTCATTCAAACCCTATAACTCCACTTATTCAGAAATATTGTAAAAAATATATGTATAAACGCTTCCACTGGATGTGAGTTATTCCTCATGGAGTGTCTCAGGTGTTAGCTATAGATATGTAGAAAAGAAAAAATCACCCCCACCGAAAATCAATATGTTATGTGGGATTAAAGGAGATTGATACATCATAACTGGGTGTGTGGAAGCAACATAATGGTGAAAGGGAAAGATGGGTGTTTATTATGTTCCTTTCCCCACTGCTATTATCTTCCAACACCCATCTCCCCACCCCTCAACACTATTATGTTTCTTTCCCCCCTCCCCTCCATTGATGATGCATCAACCTCTTTGAATCCAACATAATCCTGTCACCCAGTTTAACACCACCACCTGGCCCTTGGGTGCCTTTAGCAGAGTCCACTCTGTTGCAAGCATTTGGGCCAAGTCTCTGGTCTCAGGATATCTTCCACCCCCACACCAGTCTCAGAAGCCTGGAAAAAAGGGTGATGTGCACTGCAGTACTTGATTTTCAAAAAAACAAAGTTTTTTCTAACATATCCAAAGCTAGCGCGCGAGACAGACAAGGGGAAATAATTTGTATATACTACCCTAGAGTTATTCACCTTCACATAAGCAGAAGCATTAGTACATATATATTTTTTTTAAAATATATTTTTCATAATACTTCTGAACAAGTAGAGGTACAGGGCCTGAATGAGTGCTAAGCATTAAACCTCTGGTGGCCTACCAGGTATCTTTACTTGTATTGCTTTATAAATACAAATACATTACTCTACATGTTTGTATCAAGTGCTATTTTTTTTTTCATTTTCATTTAGCAAGCATCATATATATAATATATATATATACATATATAAGTATGTATGTATGTATACATATATATATATGTGTATATGTATATATACACACACACACAAACAAATATATACGCGTGTATATATACAAACACATATATATGCCTGTATATATGTATACATATATTTATATGCATACATATATATATATGCTTATATACATATTCACATACAGACACATAATAATAATAATAATAATAATAATAATAATACATAAATACCATTTGGAATACAAAGAAATGATTACCAAGTAACAAACATAAGCAAATAAAATTTATGAGCAAGATGACTGGGAATGCTAAGAAAAGCACTTTTAACCAACTATTGTATGCATACATATATATACATATATATGAAAGGCTAATAATAAACCAGAAGCCACTCTCAATTAAAGGACTCAAGATGGAGTTAGACGTCGAGAATAATATTATTTTTATTATTATGTATTACATAAGGCGGTGAATTGGCAGAGTTGTTAGTGTGTTAGACAGAATACCTTACAATATTCCTTCTGGCTCACTGCACTCTGAGTTCAAATCCTGCCGAGGTTAACTTTGTCTTTCATCCTTCCAAGGTCGATAAAATAAAGTACCAGTCAAGTACTGGGTTGTTGGCCTTGTGCCTATGTTAAAAACAATTATTATGTATTACATTAAAATGTGATTCATTACAGACAGCCATATGTTTTGCTCGATTAAGAGCTTATCAAATGAATGATGTTTTTGGTTCAAATGATGGAATTTATAGCAAAGAATGGGAGAGGCTGTCTGAACATGTGTTTTCTAAATATAGAGAAGGTAAAGAAAATATATTTTATACTGAAGTGAAATAAGTAGAGGATTAGTTGTAGAAGAATGGGATGGGCCTCAAAGTTTAACCCTATCATTAGATAGAAATGGAAAGTAAAACCAATATATATATATATATATATATATATATACGGAAATGTTTTGTTTCCAGAGTAGCAAAGATTGATTGAAAATATTAACCTCAATATTTTGATTGCTATATTTTCCAATCACCTTCAGGTATCATAATTTTCCTTGAGACAGTGGCCTTGTGGGTAAGAGACCTTTAAGCCTGAGAGAGTTCTAATTAAAGTTCACAAATTCAACCAGCAAATCTAGTCCTGATGTGATTTTAACTTAGAAAAGTGAACCACAAAATTACAAACTAAATCATTTAGCTTAGTTTACAGCCATCTTCATCAAATTCACTAATCTTAAATATTTAAAAGAAATAATAATCCTTTCTAATATAGACACAAGGCCAGAAACTTAGGGGAAGGGTTAGTCAATTAAATCAACCCTAGTATTTGACCGGTACTTTATTTTATCAACCCCATAAGGATGACAGGCAAAGTCGACCTCGGTGGGATTTGAACTCAGAATGTAAAGAACCAGAACAAATACTGCAAGGTATTTTGTCTGACGCTCTAACAATTCTTCATAAAATCTAAGCTGTACAGAACTTACTGCTTGAAAAGAAAGAAAAAACTTCATTTTTGTTATTTTAATGAAATAATGCAAACTTATGAAAGACCCAAAGTATAAGTATATTTTTGCATTCATTTAATGCTAGGATTTTTTTTTTAAATCAAAATTTTAAAAGTGCATAAAAAGAAAATAATTTCATCTATTATATATGAAGAACAAATCTATCAAACTAATAAAACAAAAGAAAATTTCTTCCTTCACAGGTCAATTAATGCAAAACAGTTGGTTAAGTGCTTTAGCATTTTTCACATCACCTTACCAATTATCCAAAATTTCATATTTTCAACAACTAATGCTATTTCTTAAAGAAGTTGGTCTTCACAACCGTAAGACATTACATAAAACTTGTCAAGAATAAGATTAACAAAACAGTTACAATATATTTTCACATAAAAAGTAATAATTACAAAAATGCAGACAAGAAAAAAGTTATTTAGAAAACAAAACAACATAAAGTTGATGGTATTCTAAGAATATCCATGTTTTAAAAAAAACATCAGACTTAATAAAAACACTTATTATCACAAAATGAAAGAAGAAAAAAAACACATTCTCACTTCAAGTAACAATAAAAAAAAAAACCGAACCAAAAGTATACATCTAATAACAGGAACAAGAATTTTTTTTTTTTAATTACTGAAAAACAGTTTAAATACAAGAACTATTATATTTTTTTAATATATCAAACTATTGACGTATGATTTAAAAACTATCAATTGGCAGCAACCTGAAAAGGTTAACCAAAGATAGAACAAAAAAATATTTTGTTCAAATAAATTCAGTAATTTTCACATCATATGTATGATCAACAACAAAATACAGCACCAGGTGAAAATATGAGTTTTCCAAACCAAACATTGTTTCGAAATATAAAGTGACAATGTTAAAAAAATACAAGCTTTCATTGTACTAATGAAAAACATGAGAAAACATCAAAACAACTGGAATGAAGGAACAGTTAGCAGTGTGTATTTTTCTAATATTTTAGAAATATGATTAAAATAAGGAAATGGTGAATAGGCTAGATAACATGAGGCTATGGAATTCTGCTGGAGTATTTATATCTCACAAGTAAAGCAGGAGAAATATTCCAAATTACTTTTCAGTTACTGACACAAAATGTAGGTTCAATATTTAATATCAGTATCTTCTGTAAACTTTCCAAAAGAAATTTTGTTTTTAATGAAATTAATAAAAAAAGTAAACTTTTGTGACAACTTACTTAGAAAAAAGAATTCACAAACTAAAAGTCATCAGTCAGGTTAGTTGCCTAAATGAAATTTGATAAAATTAGAAGAGAATTCTTTAATCATGTTTACTTTTAACTTAAGTACTTCAACAGCTACTTATTTATATCATCTGAAATAGTCTGGGTCATTTGACAAAGTAGAAATGATATCAAAATTAATAGATTACTAACATAGGCAGGAGGCCACAATTTTGTTGGAGGGCACAGTTAATTAAAGCAACCACAATACTTGGCTGCTACTTATTTTATCACATCGGAAGGATGAACAGCAAAATAGACCCCAGTTAAGATTTGAAATTCAGCGAGATTTAGGAAACAGAACTAAATACCGCACAGCAATTTATTCTGTGCTAATTCTGCCATCTGCAGCCCTCACACATTGATATTAAAAAAATAATCAAAGCAGTATGTTATTCATCTTTATCAAGGTAAGTATTTTGATGCAATTTACTAGATTGGATCAGTTGTATTGGTGCCTTTTGCCTAAGTGACATACAACCATTTGCTACACTGAAATAACAGTTTTTAGTCTTTAACAAGCAGAAAACCTCTTCAACAAAAAGAAAGGTTGAATAAATTAAAAAAAGCCTCACTACCTTACTCAAGGTTATAGCAAGAAGGGGAATTTTCATCAATCATACCAAGATGGATAGTATCTGAACATACAGCTATCTGCTAACTGTTTCCTTGTGAATGTTGTATGTTGTAATAAGGGAAAAAAATGAAATAAAAGAGATAATTAGAACTGATATGATTTAAAATAATTACAAATGGGTAACTTAATTACGATTTTATAAATGTGTAAACTTAGATATGAAAGTTAAATGTTTAATTTTAGACTGCCATGATTGAAAGAGCAATGAAGTATACAGCTTAAACATTTATGACTTCCATATTTTAATAAGTTTTGTACACAGATTAACTACTAATATATTTAGCATATACCTAAACTAGTTTCTGAATAAAAATTATGGTGATAGTGATATAAATTGCATAACATGAAGGTATTGCACCAGCCATTACTCAATTTTACTATGAATGAAGTCACTGGGTAATACTATCAACATTGGAAACAACAGTCACATAATGAGTGATCACAAACACACAAAGAGAATTCCCAGTATTGTTAGTGAAGTAAAGATTCTCTAAGTGCACTATTAAAAAAAAAATTTTAACGGCTATTAACATTTTTACTGTTGACAAGAATAAAAATAAAAATTTGATATACTTAATATATATATATTCAATGGACACATGAAATATATATATAGATTTGATGTGTATATAAACAGATTAGCTACTTGTTTCTCTGGGATTGGTCATTTGATGTAGACACCTCTGATAAGACCCCAATAAGGGTTGAAAATCGATTACGGCCGTTCATCATTTTTTCAATCTACAGAGAAGTAGGTAAATATGACATGTTTATATGTCTACTACCATAGGTTTATATATATATATATATATATATAATCAATGGACACATGAAAAGCACACAAAGGGGAACCTTAAACAAAGTATTTAGGATTTAATGAATTGTGAATAAATAGAGAATATAACTTTAACGCACATAAAAGAAAAGGACAACACAAACTAAAGTTGAAGGTAAAAAATAGCTGAAATTCTGAGACAATTCTGGGGTAAAAAAATGCCTCATAAAAAAAAATTCTTTTTTTCTTTTTTTCTTTTTTACTCAATGGTTAGAACATTGAGAACCGGTGCTATAGAAGTTGGATTCAGCAACCGATGATAAGTTCAATTTAAATTAACTAAATAATGAGGTTATGTAATAAACCTCTGTTAAATGAAAACCGATGCGTTAGGTTTTCTGCTCTGAATTGATACCCATCTTGAGATCTTAGAGAAGTAAATAAAAATGAATGTTATAAGAAACTTTTTTTTTCTTTAAAAAAAAAAAAAAAAAAAAAAAATACAGAAAATAATAACACCTGAGATGATGGGGTCATGTTTCTGAACAACACACCAACCAGTTTTCAACTTAGGAATTTTGTCAGTGGGTATTTTCTAAGTAAAAATACCACTGACAAATTTCTCTAAAATATGTAAATAATTACATATTTTAAAGGAAAATAGAGAAATATTAGAAGTGTTAATTAAAACATCATTTTTATCAATTATATTATCTTTTAAGAAAACATCTTGTTTTAAGAAATATTTTTAAATAATTTTCTAATAATAATTTCAAACTTAAATTTTTGAGATAATAATCATTTCTTAAATAGGCACATGACCACAAATTTGTAAGAGAAATATAAAGTTGATTGAATCAACCCCAACACATGTGTGGGATGACAGGTAAAGTTGGCCCTGCCAGAATTTCAACTCAGAATGTAGAAGGATGAAACTAAATATGGCTAGGCATTTAACCTGGCACTCTACCATGTTTCCCACACTGCCACCACCCGATTGAGATAATGATATCTAGCATTGGCACAAACCAGACATCTTTGGAGAGGGGTTAGTCGATTAAATCCACACCAGTGCTTGACTGGTACTTTATTTTATCAACCCCAGAAGGATGAAAGGCAAAGTCAACTCTGGCAAGATTTGAATTCAGAATGTAAAGTGATGTAACTAATTACTGCAAGGTAATTTGTCTGGCACTCTACTGATTCTGATATTCACCTCTCTCTTCTATTGAGATAATGATAATACTAAAAGCAATTACACTTTTAATCAGTAAAGGATTTATAAAGTACAATATATGATGATGTTATAGTAAAGAAGGGAATAACAGGAAATTATGTTTAAATCTCAATAGAAATTAATTTAAGTTAATCAGATGTTGCTATATTCAAGCTAAATGTGCCATTTTGATGGTTAGGCTAAAAATGAATACCACATAAATGTTCTCCCTAAGAAAGAAGGGGGGGGGGGGGAGAACAATTTGTGGACAAAGCAAGCAAGTTATAGAGAAGCTTTAAAAACATTAGCAAAAAAAATTTTTTTAAACAATAGTTTGAGGAACATGTAACTGGACTAAAGTTTCATCAGTATGAAATACAGCCTAGAATGCAATTAAAATATCTAAAACATGGAATTAATATGATGATTAACATGGCGGCAGATATCCTGTTATCAATGACACAGCAGTAAACATTTATAATTAAAAGAAGAAAAAAATGGTACTCATTGTCATTAGCAGAAAAAAAATGGTATGATTTTTTTTTGTTTGTGTGTTAACACATATGACATTGTCATTAATATGCAAAAGAGAGAAGAGACTATAGAAGATTTTTTAAATTTTATTTTTTACTGGATTTGCAACTGTGATCCAACTGATATTTAGACAAATTACAAATAGTTAGACCAGAAATAATATATGAGAGGGCCAAAAAAGGAAAAAGTTATTTGAGCTAGAAGCTAATCTGTTCCAAATAAATAAATATATATATATATATCTATATATATATATATATATATATATACACATATATCAAGAATGAATTAGATTTAGGAAGCTGCCACAACACAAATGGAGCTGTAAATATCAAAATAACAATAACGATAACAAGGAGATCGAAATGTTACCTTAGAGATATTTAATAGTTCAATACATTTTGTGTAAGATATCCCTTGATGAAGGAAAAATGTTAAAGAACAATCAGAACACAGAAATGTAACTGAATGGACATATAATTCCACTCTCTGATACCGTTTTAACGTTTTTCCTTTGTCAAGGGGTATCTTACCCAAAATATAATGAACTATTAAATATTTCTAAGGGAACATTCCGAACGCCTTGTTATTTTGATATTTACAGCTCCATTTGCATTGTAACAGCTTCCTAAATCTAATTCATTCTTCATATTCCACAATGCTTCAAGCAAACTATAACACTCTTTTAAATATATATATAATTATATATATATATATTTCTAACATGTCTGCGTACGCTTCAAACAAGCAACAGCACTCGCTGTGTTTTTGTCTCGGTAAACAACTTCTCCCTATAGACTTAAAGTCTATAGGGAGAAGTTGTTCTCCATACGCAAACATGTTAGAAATGCATGTGTGTACCTTTGTTTTGTGTACTTTTATATATATATATATATATATATATATGAAAATAGTAGGTGTTTGTACACAACAATTTGAGAGAGAAAAATAATAGAATCAAAGTGCACATATTTTGCTTACAGGGCAAATGTGCTAACCATTACATCTTAGATTTTTATCTACATGTGTGTTTATTTGTTTTTGTGTGTGCGTGCGTGATTGTAAAGAAACATCACACCTACAGCCTGTAAGAACTAAGGGGAAAACGAATGATTAATTTTGTAATGTTCATGTGTTCATGCTTTCTCATAGACATCAGTTGATGTCTATTGATTCTCAATTTCAACTGTTTCATAGACATCAGTTAATGTCTATGAAACAGTTGAAATTGAGAATCTTAAGGTTATAGACTACTTTCGCAAAGAACTCACTAGAGCACTTCAATAGCTGATATAATAAGTAGTAGTAGTAGTAGTTGTTGTTTTTCTAACATAGGCACAAGGCTAGAAAATTGAGGAGTGTTAGTCAATTAGATCGACTCAGTACTTGACTGGTACTTTATTTTATCGACCCCAGAGAAATAAAAGGCGAAGTCAATCTTGGCAGGATTTGAACTCAGAATGCAAAGGACAATAACTAAATACTGCAAGGTATTTTGTCCGAGGCACAACTGACTCTGCCAATCTACCTCAACTTTGTAATAATAATAATAATTATTATTATTAAACAAATATTATTATTATATTTACAATAATGATCTAATAAAGATGGTGTATTATTGCCTGCTAAGAAAAAGAAAAAAAGAACTAAAAAATATTTGCCAAAAAAAAAAAAATTTATGAATAAAGGAATGAAATAAAAAATAAAGAACAAAATATATTTAGATTTAAGAAAACAATTCCATTGCAAAGTGCAAACACATTAAGATATCTTTTGGTTCTTGATAAAATATCAGGTTGAAACATATTTGAGAGAGAAAGAAAAAGGAGAGGAGAATAATAAAGGAGAGGAGAATAATAAAGGAGAGGAGAATAATAAAGAGTTCCCATAATTTACAGTTTAACTCTTCAGAAGGCACATTTGGTATAGAACAATGATGTGGATATCAAGTTACATGACATCTATTACACATACATACAATATATATATATATATCATCATCATCATCAGACGTAAAACGATGATGATGATGATGATGATGATATATATATATATTATATATATATTGTATGTATGTGTGTATATATATATATATATAAATATACACACATACATATGTATTTATGTAGATATATATATATATAAATATATATATATATATATAGACATCTTTATATAATTTTAGTCAGCAAACTACAGATTGTATATGGAAATACATAGGCCAAACATGCAGAGCCATTTATCTGAATTTTGAACTTGAAAAATCCATATCAGTGTGTATAATAAAATTGGTACAAAATATTTCACTTTTATTTAAAATAATTATAAAATGAAAATGATTTGAATGCTTCTAAGTCTTGTCATTTGAAAATCTGTTTTAGCCAGTATGTTAACAACTATAGAGCTTATCAAATAATTACTACAATTCTACATTTTCATTTTTTTTTTCTTTGTAAGGTTTTTGTTGTGATTTTCAGGAAAGAAAAGCACAAGGTTTTGTACTGTATCTTAATATATTGATTTTTTTCTTCACTATGCACAAGACCAATTTTTAGGGGAAAGGAGTATTGTCAATTCAATTGACACCAGTACATTATTGGTATTAATTTATCTCGATCCTGAAAGGATGAAAGGCAAAGTCATCCCCAGTGTGAGATTTGAACACAGAACAGTGGTACTAAACTAGTTACAACAAAGCATCCAGTCCAATGCTCCACTGTCTTAGCCATTGACTAGATCAGCTCCTTTTACAATAGTTGTACTGTTATATAAATTTATAAAACAAGCAATATATTGCTTATAGAGAATGATTAGCTAAAATGCCCAATCTCCAGATTGGGTTTCAAAAAAAAAAAAGTGGGGGATGGGAGATAAATAAATCCTGTGCAGAATAGAATGATGTTAGATATAATTGTTCTTAGTAGTATACTAATATTTAACTTATAACTAGGCAATTTTGAAATTAATTATTAGTGATTCATCAATAAATGAATGTTTTAATCATTGGCTAAAACTACAAAAGGCTCATCAAGTTGACTAAATGTTGCAATTATTAGTAATATTTTATAGTTGTAATTAACATCAATAGTTTCACTGCTTCGACATTGGTAAATGCTAGCAGTTGTTTAAAACATGTTCAACTGGTGGTGTTTCGTAATTTTGAAATGAAGTGATGTTAGAGAATGTCTTTCTATTGCTTTTGCTTCCTTTTTTAATGAATAATTTCAACGATGATATTCTTGGTTATTTTTCTAAACACACACACATGCATGCACACACACCATACACACATACACCATACACACATGGTGGCTGAGATAAAAATTTTAAAACCCAGCACATGAAACAATAAATGTTAGTGTTTTGTCCTTCAAATGACACAAAACAAATCTGTTATGGAATTTGATGAGAAGAATGATATTTCTGAATTTTTTAAAAATGTGGTTGATGATTTGGAAATTTGTGAATATATGGTCACATTTATCTTTAGTGAGCATATACATTTTCACATATTTTTCAGACCAATTAAAACAAAGACTTATATTCAAATTTTCAATTGGTCCCCTTATATTTGAAGATTTACCTGATATAAATAATCATATGTTCACCTGCAATGTCACTTGAGAGATCAAGTGATGCTTCCTTTATAAGAAAACAAATTTTTTTCAAAACTCCTATCCCAATTAGAAAGCAGGCATATTAATATATCTATTTATATTTACTAAAGAAAGAAATTGAAGAGTTAAGAAGATAAAATCTGGCCTCCAATAATTAAATAAACAAGATACTTGAAAGTAGACCAGAAAAGCTAACAACTATGAAATCAAAAGACATTAAATTGCAAATGACATCAAGAGACAGTTAAATACATGTGGAAGGTGTATTCAATAAGGTCCTTTGTAAATTACAAACAAAATTTAAAAAGTACACCAAGTTATAATCACGAAATAAAATTTAATCACAGAAGAGATCCCAATAGCTAATCACATAGATCAAGTGGCTGGATCCAAAGGGAAAATACTTAGTTAACATCTAATTATAAGAAAGATAAGGTAAGTTATAGTTGATCATTACCAAAGGACTCTCCTTGATTTCAATCTAGGTAGGGAGTTTAATATCATTCTTTATTTTTACCCACTTTGAAAGTAAATTCTAAGTTGTAAGCTTTCAAATCTAATGCTATGACCAAAACACAATTCTACCTTTTCATACCTGGGTCGATAATGGCTATTGCTCGATTTTTTAGAGAATTATGATGAGTGAAAATTATTAAACAATTGAAAATGAATCGATGATAAGGATAATTTCTAAAATATGCTAAACTCTAACATGTAATTGAATGTTTTTATTTCTTTTAGTTCAATAAAAAAGCAAATTTTGACATAGAAAATAGAGAAACAAGACAAAATTTCTTTACTTTATTTGTTGTAGCTATTGTGATAGTTGTTTATGAGCTATGTTCAGAGATGGGAAATAAAAAAATAAACAGCAGAAAACTAATTCCAAAATAAGACAATAACATTTGAGACTTCTCATTGCAACCATCACACTTATTATTAACAAGAGTTGCAATGGCAAGTAGAGAAGGCTACCATTGTTCCCTACTCATATAATCATTTGTATCCTGTAGCAGTTGACACTGAGCAAAACAATTATCTCCACTTGCTTAACCCTTTCATAGTATATGGAAAATGAGAAATTTATAAATGTTAACAATAAAACTTTAGAGTGGAAAAAGAATTATTTTAAAATATCCGAATCAGTATTTAGTGACTATATATATATATATATATACAGTTGGCTGTAGATGTTTTAGTTTATCTATAAAGGCCATTAAAATCATGAATTTTCTGTTTTGAGGAAATCTGAGGGCATACATGTCCTACAACACAAGCAACAAATGTAATAGTGACTTGGTGTATGATTTGCTACTGCAATAATATTTGAGTTAACAAAAAGTCTTTCTACTGGTTAAAAGGTTGAGGGCTGTATCAGCAAAATAGTGTGTTGTGTCTATAGACAACACATTTAATTCTTCCAGTACAGTCCATGTATCTGAAACAGGAGTTCTGTGTAACTACTAAGTATCTACCTTAACTTGCAGAGTATAACTCAAGTATTCAATCGGCCTAGACCATGATAAAATTACTCACAGTCCTGTTTCTACCAATTCTATCATCACCATAGCACAATGAAGTCAATATGAATTTGCCTCTAAATTCTTCCTATAAACTAAGACAATTAAGAGAAAATTTCAATTTGTATAGTGAGCTATCATACTTAGAATCAATGTATTAATATTAAGACAATGTAAAACTATAACCCAACTAGTCTTAAGATGATTCTTACTTGTCATACAAGCTTTTTAAAAATAAACCAAAAAGTTATTCGTGTTAAAGTAGAAATATTTTGGTTTATACAAATCTGAAAGTATATCATATCAATGTTACGTTGAAACATTGCTCAATATATATCAATTACATGCAAAAAGAGAACATTTCTTAATAAATATTTATTCTCCCAGAACTAATTTCACTATATTATGATGTCCTCTTACCACTAATTTTCCCTATTGTCATTTTTATTATTAGCACGTTAATGGGTAACTGACATCAGTTAGTTATAAGGATAAAGAATTCACATATATTCTACTGCCAGACCAATGTAGTGACTGCATTTATTACATTTGTCCAATGCTCACTGATAACAGGAGATGAGATAAAGAAATGATGTATGAAATTAGATTTGAACTGATATAAACATAGTCTTGCTTCTTTTATCAAGCTATCAAAGACAAAACCACATAATACAGTATTTGAAAATAGCCACAGAAAAAATATGATTTTGATTGAATGGAGTGTTAAAAATAAAACTTTCTTTTTTTTTGAGGGGGAGAGAAGATAACATTGTTTCCAATTCATCTTTAGTTTCCTGCTATTGTCATAATAGGGATAAAAAAAACACAAATGTAAAATGTTTCATGCAATTTTATAACTAAATATCTTTAGTTAAATTATTATTATTGATGATGAAAAGGATATGAAAATAGCAGAAATATATTCTAATATATCTCAATCACAAAGGTTTGAAAAAAAATCTGAATGAGGGTGGGGGAATAAAATGATCCAGATGTATGTATGTAAAAAAAATTGACAATGATATAAGAGCATCAATGACATAATTCAAATATCATTTATATGTATACAAACACACACACACACACACACACACATCTATATACATAAAAATACACCCATACAATATATACAAAATCATATTCATACTATATACATACATGTGTTTATATTCATACAGCACTGAAAGAGTATCCAATAACAATCTTAATTTTAGTCCATATTGTTCTTTAGCTGAACAAACCTGAGAGGTGTTGGTTTCACACTCATAAAAATGGTTTAGTTAATATGCAACATCATAGAATAAACAAGTTTAACTCTTAACATCCTGTTAAAAAATTCTTAAGTCATGTAATTATTGAGCAGAAAACACCTAAAAATGGTGTTTTT
>JAOPJM010001291.1:41408720-41421142 GCA_027124095.1 Muusoctopus leioderma
AAATAATCTTAAATTATTTGCTAGAGGTGATCTAATCAATAAATGCTCGGCGGGCCGCATGAAAATGTTAATCGGGCTGCATTTGGCCCGCGGGCCGCGGGTTGGACATCCCTGATTTAATCCAACAAGAAAAATTTAATGCATTGTTACAAACCAATATGATTGTTGATTGTTACAAACCAGTATGAAAAGATTTTGATGAAAGTTAATTAGCAGATTGAATTTCAAAACCAACAGATCCCAAAAGAATGATGAAGTGGTTTTCCAAACTCTCTAGTGTTAATGCTACACTTGAGAATGCGGCCCTATATTGGCATAAAGCAATGGGCAGTACAGCCCAATGTTTGAATCAATTATGACATAGCCTACCTTATTAGACAGCACTAGCTGTCTGATAGGCTTAAGTAAGCAAAATAAACCAATGGGAAAGTGTCATTTTTTTTTTACAAGCATTTACATGTATGTGGAAGTTGTGTTGTTGAGTAAGAGTACAATAGTGAAACCAAATTTAAACTTAAAGTGTATTCACTTAGACTTCTGAATTAGCTCACATTGATATTGTAACCAGGAAGACCACTATGTCATTATATATCATACTAGTATACCTGTGGCATTAAAAATGACAGTGTATGGAATCGATATTTTGTTACGTCCTTGTTATATTTAAAATGTGAGTGATTCAATATATTTTTTCCTTTATGTCTTATCTTAATATAATAATGAAAATAAAGAGAAATAATGGGACTGCGTAGCGCTACTTATGAATGGCAAAAAATACATGATATTAGACAAAAACAAAAATCCACGTAATATGTTTTTAACATCGTTAATAAGGTCATGAATGAAATTATAAATCCTTCACTGATAATAACTAATTTATTTACAAAACTCCAAAATAATGTGCAGCCTCGAAAGGTTGCCGTTTATAACAATATTTGTAATCCAATATATGTCATTGTATATTAATTTTCAGTCTGTAACTTTCGAATATAATAAAACACTAGAGAGAGGAGGTATTGAAAAGGAAGAAGAGGGAAAGTGAGAAATAGAGTGTGGGGAGAGAGCAAGTAAGACATATGAAGAATGAGGATTAGATGAAACAGAGTAAGAACAACAATATTTACAGCATTATACAATATCATACAGGTGACATTTTTCAATAGCATTTTGTTTCATAATATAACACAGGTTGCAATTAAGGTCATATTTATATTTCATACTATTATACAGATTGCAGTATACAGTAATATTTATATTTCCCATTATGATACAGACTGTAGTATGCAATATTAGATTTCATTATATGATACCGATGCATTTTAGAACATTATTCACAACATTCGAGGTTTCATTTACGGAAATGATTACATTATACACTATTTTAAAGAATGCAGTTTACAACAATAGTTACATTATTTCACACTATAATATAGTACAGGGAGTAGTTTACAGTATATTTTCATCAATTAACAAGAAATACACACACACACATTCTCTCACTGCCTCTCAAATACTGTTTTACTTCAATTTCCAAGAAATGAAAAAACTTTCACTTTCAACATGTCATGTCTGTCTTACTTTCTCTCTCATTACACTATCTCTCACACTCGATCTCCCCCTTTATCAATGCCCCTCTCTCTAACATTCTATATTTGAAAGCTACAGACAGAAAATTAATATATAAACACTGGTGTATTATCATATTGGATATTTACAGTAAATATTACTATGTATTTCAGGTCTAAATTTGACAAGTTCTTTTTTTTAAACCACCTATTTAGAATGTATCCTCACAAATCAGGATGTTAGAAACAACAGGGAAGGATAAAAAGAGAAGTAAAGCAGAAAAAAATGGCAGACACTTTTCCAGGTAGGACTAACAGCACATAATTCACTTCTTTTGGAAGAATTAAAAGAAACTGTTGAAAGACCAGTTTGTGACCCTTTAAAAAAAGGGCACATGTAATCACAAGTGAACCTAACAAAGATATGCCAGTAGAAAATAAAAACCTCAACCCTGATGCTGGAAATGTCCAATCAGTTTGATGTAAGGGCAAGTGAAATTCCTTTTTCCAACATAAGCAAATTTGAAGAGTTACTTTGATTGTTCTGACAGGAGGAATGTTACGTTAAATGCTGACCTTGACATTGGGTGTATTACAAATGAATTTCCTGCTTGAGTAGAAATAGATGGATATGTTACCAGTGGCCACATCCCACTACCTAAACAATCCCCAAAGGAGATAAATAATTAATCAATGTTTCCTAGAAAGTGTCTTGAAATTTCGGAGCACTAATGGAGAACTACACTGGAGAGACTGGCTTGTTTGGAGCCAAGAGAAAAAAGCATTACATTGTTTGCCATGTTGACTTTTCTGATACACCACAAGTGTTTCAGCTTCAAAGTTTGCAATAGCATCACCTGAAAGTTGGACAGCTAGTGTAAAGTGGCGAAAACTAAGTGCTAGGGTCTCAGAACATGAAAGGAACAATAGCCACACGGAATACTATATAGCTTGGAGAGAGCTTCAAAGACATCTTCCATCTGGGAATAGAGTTGACTTTTTATAAATAACAATCAGAACTTAAAGTGTATAATTGATGTTATATTTTTAGGAGAACGTGGTGTAGCATTTAGTGGATCTTCACATCGAATCTGCTGAAAGAACTACAGTAAAGTTGGGACCTTATTCTCCAAGATAATATGCTATGAGTAGAATACTAGAAAAAGAGTGAATGCCTTCAAGTTCACTATCTCCTGATTCACAGAATAAGTTTATCTCAGAATGTTCTAACCTTGTGAAGCAACATATTTTGCTAGAAAGGAGGTCTTCAAAATATTTTGCAGTTGTTGTTGATGCAATTCCAGACTCCTCCCATGTTGAGAAGACAACAACGTTTCTGTTGAAGTTTAAAGAACAGTAGATATGAGGTACAAGAAAGATTCCGTAAGTTAGCGGATTGCAGCAGTAAACACGGGTAAGAGATTGCTCAGTTAATCATGGACAACTTGAAAGAGCACACCATTCCTCTGAGCAACTGCAGGTTGTAAGCATATGACAATAGTGCCAACATGACGGTGAAAGTACACTGGTGCCCAAGCAAAAATACTAGAGTAGTGTTCAATGGTAGTTTTTTTCCCAATGTGGCCGTCATACGCTCAATTTTTGTGGAAACGATGCAGCTGAGTGTATACCAGAAGCCATAACATATTTTGGAACAGTTCAAACAATTTATAACTTGTTTAGTTCCAGCCTTAAACGATGGGAATTACTTTAAAATTTCATATGTTATTCTCTACACAGCATGTCAGGAACCAGGTGGTTTGGCAGACTTGAAAGTATCAAACTATTTGCATCTCAATTTATGGATATTCAGTTAGCATTGCAAGATCTTTCAGAGCTTTTAACAGTCAAGACAAGGAATGAAGTGGAGTGTTAGCATACCTAAAAAGTTTTGTTTGTGTGTTAATGTCAGCTGTTTGATATAAAGTGTTGGCTTCAATAGATATTTGCAACAAGGTCATTCAAGCCCGAGATGCCACATTGAATGTGGATGTTATCAAACATTGAAACTCTCCTTTGGAGATTTGGTGAAGTTATAAAATAACTGGAAAAGCATCTGGAATGAAACCAAAGAGGTGGTATCAGAACTTGAGATGGAAATCAAACTCTCCCATGGGCATGGAGGCGCAAGTCGAAAGAGAAGAAGGGTGCATGACGATACAACACCTGATGCCAACCTGGCAGAAATGACAGATGATTCACCAGAAGAAGCCTACTTCAGAAAATCTTGTTTATGTTATGATTGACAGTGTTATTACTGGATTAACTGTATGTCTTAATGCAGTTAAGCAATTGGTCAAACATTTTGATTTCTTGTGGAAATACTCCCACAATGCCTGAGCTAGAAAAAAAAAGTGAAACGGTTGGTGCACCAATATCCTACTGACTTTAATGATGAAGATTTTGCAACATTTACCATCAGTACATAAAGCAAATTTTGGAAAACCAGAACTGAAGCCTTTAGAATTGCTAAATTTATTAACACACTACAAACTTTATAAGATATTGACAAATGTTTGTTTTAGTTTGAGAATATTGTTGACAATTCCAGCTATAGTAGCATCAACAGAAATATCTTGTTGATTTAGCAAACAAGCCAGTTAAGTTCATTTCATTAGCTGATTAGGATTATCGTAGCTTTGTATAAAGTATATTGTTATCTGGTCATTCTGATGCACAGGTAAAGTTTACCAGTGGTCATATTCAGATAGACTGAGATTAGACATCATGTTCAATTATACTTTTATAATTATACACCAAAAGCTGTCTACCTTGCAAAGCTAGTTAATTTGCATCTAAGAATAATACATTACTCAGCTATTAGAGTGCTATATAAGATACTATAACATCCAATCCTACCATTCATATAAAATATTACAATTTTCTCCTCTTCTTTGTCCATACAAACCTTATGATCACACAAGAAATCTATGTGAGTTATCTTGCTTTGTCACAAGGGAAAGAAAAATCTAACACAGCAGGAATTGCTCTTCATCTTTCTGAAATAGTAGATTTTCTTATTTCTATTATCATAACAACATACTGCAGTCAATCGACTGTTTCGGAGCTGATTCTTCTTCACAAACATCACTAGTAAATTCATTAAAAACTTGCCATTATCCTTCACTAAAAATATAAGTAACTCTTATTTCCCATCTCTCATCGCCCAATAAGGAACTGATAACCGAGAAACATTTAACAGCAACAATCACAGACATTATACAAAGTCCTACTACCTCTTGGCTATAGTTTTTTTTCCTTTCTTCATGCTAAACAAAAATTCCACAGTCCTTTCTCTACTAAACAGCATCCCTTTATAATCTGACTCCAGTTCATTCATTGCTAATCAATCACTACATTGAAGAATCCAAACACACATCCCTGAAAGACATATAAACACTCCAAATACCCTTGATCTCTTTCTCACCTCTAAATCCAACCTCTACTAAACAATCACCATCTCTGCACCTATTAAGTTGTCCAACCACTGTCTTATTGTGACAATCCACCACATCCACATACTACACAATATCGCCTCCCGGACCCTATAGCGCTTCAAGTCTGCTGACTGGTTGGAGCTCCACAAGTTCTATGTTAACTATCCCTAGTAGCACGTGCTCCACACCTGACCCATCAGACACAGGTAGGCAGGTGACTGAAACCATCCTCTTAGGCATATCCCTCCACATCCCACATACTACCAAAACTCATAACCCCAAATGGCCCAAGTGGTTCATTTATAGCTGCGCTGCAGCAGTTCATGAAAAAAACATGGCCTACAATGCTTGGAGAAAACACCCACTCCTACAAACTGGATGGCTTTTACACAGCACCTCAACTCCTGCCAGATCATCTAAAACGCAAAGGATGTCTGTGCGCATCACATAGCATGCAAGTTCTCTCACCTTACAAACTACAGACAATCCTTTTGGTCCTTTGCCAAAAGGATCTCTATCAACTTTGTGGAATCCTTCTTTCCTCCACTTCTCAATCATGATGGTTCTGTAAGCAGTACTCCCATGGAAAAAGCCTCCACATTTGTTACCCTCTTTGCAACCAACTTCACATTGCACACACTAGGTAAATTTCCTTCAAAACTATCTGTTTCAACTCCACCAAATGCAACATCACGTACATGCCAAGTATGAAAACACCTCCGGTCGCTTCAAACCAACAAGGCCACCAGCCCTGACAATGCCCCTTCTATTACCCTCAAACAATGCACCCTAGAGCTAGCTCCTCTCCTTGCTTGACCTGCTAGAAATAACAGCAAATTTTCATCCAAATCATTCTCTACCATCTTAAAAGAAAGGACATATTAGATAATGTAGCTCTAGATATATTGTCTGGAAAAAAAGACAGGATGGTCACAGCCTTTGGTCATTGAACTGTACTAAATAAGGGAAATATTTACAATGTCAACTACCCTATACTTTTCACTGTATCATAGAATTAAAATAAGCCATCTGTTCATTTGTTATTTCTTTGAAAATGTTAATTAAGCTGAGAAATTTAATATGACATGACAATATTAAAATACTCATTTGAATTGTATAAGTATTGGTACTGAAATCCTTATTGTTATATTTTGACATTTGGTTCAACCAAATATCTGAAACTTTATTTACAATATGTCAGGATTTATTTCAAATAATTGTTTGAGGTATTAAACACTGATGAGTACATACTTATACACCAGGGTTAGAACTATTTATTTATCATGCCAAAAATATCCAATTGACTCTTGGTCAATGTCCTTTTTTAATGCTTTATATCTCATTTTCTATGTTAGAATGGCTAACTTTATAGCTGGATGTTGTCTCTAAACTATGAATTGAGAGAGGTACTTATTTTTTCAAGAAGAGATATTAAGATCTTTCACACCACATTCTCTATAGTCAATCAAGTTGGCTCAACTGCCATCAACTTTAACCCTTTTGATACCAAACCACCTGAAACCACCCCTGTTTCTATGATAAAAAAAACATTTGTTTTAAAGTGTTCATATCTAAATTTAAACCTTCCATTATTATTTTATATAAGAACTTTTTGTTAAGTTATGTTCCAAACACCAACTTAATAACGAGAAAGTCAGTTATTTTACTAAATTCCTCCATATTCTTGATTATTTTCAAAATTAATTGAAAATCATAGGCAGTGTAGTTCATTAGAAATATGGTAACGAAAGGGTTAAACCAACTATGCATTGTAAAAAAATATGCTTTATCCAATACACTTTTCTATTTTTGTACATTATTATCAGTTTTATGTCTATTTTTTTCATTTTGGCAGATGTTGTTGTTCAGCACTGATCAAGTAAGCTTCCAATGAAAGGCATCCCAACTGTGACCATCCTGTCTTTTCAGGCAATGGACCACATAAATCAATGTGTCCTTCCATTTTAAGACAGTAGGATGTAATTTGAGGAGATTTGATTGCTATCTCTAGCTGGTTAAGCGACAATGTAGAGCTTCCCTCGTTGGCATGAGTCAGACAAACATGCAGAAACAGCAATCTTCCATACATCTTAGTCCAGTTTCATTTCTGTAACAGTGTTCTCAGGTCAACCATGAATGTTTCTTTCCAGATCTTCTATAGAACTATCCACATTAATTTAGCAAACTTGCATAACCTATTCCCATCACATTCCCAAATCAGTGAATTTGTCTCCAGCTTACACCTGCTCATCATTCTGATGTTTAGTTCCTTTTTAAGTCCACTGAGAAAGCAATTGGACTGCTTTGCAGGTTAACATTGCACATTCATTGATTCGTGCTTACCTCTAGTCACTTCAGGTCGTTGCAGTCAGTGCTCACAGCCTTAGAGTATCACACTCCTTATAAGCGTCGTAAAGTTTATCCTTTGCTTTGAGTGAAAAAGACTTTTGCTTACAGAACATCTTAGATACAGTGTCTTTAGTCACTATGCCATCACAAGGTTAACCTAATGCACTAACAAAAGTTGTACCCAAGCATGACTGCAGTCCAATGACTGAAACCTGTAAAACAATAGCCTCCAGATAGAATAACTTATTTCTTCTAGTAAATTACCAAAGAAGCTCATGGCCTTAAAGTCATACCAGGTGATGCACCAAAAGCCATTGGTCCTTGTCAGACCATACAGGACTCCTTGCCAGTATTAAATTCCTGTTAACATTTTTCCAGCTATAGGATTTTTATGGCTCCTACTGATAATAAGTATCTTTTTTGTTTTAATGTTAACCTTCATGCAATTTGTATTGATTCTATTTTTACAAGTTTAAACTTCTGCAGTTCATCAACAGATTCTATGAAAATCAAGTAGTTAGCATACAGCTCTCACAAGCAACCAGTCCTGAATTCCTTTGTGATTGCCTCTAAGACTAAGGAATAGAAGAGAGCTAGAGACTGAATCTTGAAAGAAGCCTTATTGTATTCTACATTCCCCAATAAGTCAACTTGCAATCCTGACCCAGCTTTTGCTGCATAGCTTACACTCTCCTCGATGTTTAGTATTCTCATTGTCCAACATTATAAACAATCATGGTTTTCTAAAAGCTTTCTGTTCTTTGTCATATATTTCTCTTGCAGTTGCTTATATAGAATATATGGTACAATGGCCTGGTAGAAAACCCAAGTTACATGCCACTCAGATTTACCCTACACAGTATTAACTTTACAATAATTCTGTCAACAACCTTGAAAACATAGGCCATTATTTTAAGGTTCCTATAGATACTTCCCTCTAGTGTGTCATTTCTATTACTTTGCAACAGCTGACAATTGTGTCAATGCACAAGTAATTGGAGATACCATCCTGCACAATTTTCCATTAGTAATCTTGGAAACTAATATTGTTCCTGATGCATTTGCAACTTCTCATGTCTTCATTTGCTTCCTACTACGCTAGGGACAAGTATGACTGAATCATTTCAGACACTTTCCTCCAATTATGTTATGGTTTGTTTTTATACACTGCCTTACAATTCTAAACACCTCACATTGCTCATCGTCACAAGGTTGGACATTGCCAAAGTTTCCTGCTCCCTACTAGATATAACTTCCACCTAGCTTCTATATACCAATCCCAGAGGATCCAACTTCTATTTCTGCCAAGCCTCATTTACCGTATAAATCTAGCAATGAATTCCCTGCTCTACTTCACAAAACTGATCTGTGATCTTGCGGAGTTATTCCTAAAAAATATCTAGCTGTCCTCTACATTGCCAAAGTTCTCAATATCTATCTAAAGAGGCACCATTAAATACTATTTAGAAACTTTCCCTTACTGAGGCTTCCTTTTATGTCCACACTTTTCTCCTTTTTGCCTTGATTAGCACCAGGTCAGCCCTGATTGAGTAAATTCATGATCAAATGTGCTCAAACCATGACAATCTCACTCTAGTATAACTATGACTACATTATCTAATGTGTTCTTTCTGTCTTAAAATGGTAGGGTGTGAGTTAAAGATTTGGCTGCTTTTTCTAGTAGGAAGATTAAGGAAAGGATGAAATAGATCAGATGTGACAAGATAATATGAGATCAGTGGCTATAATGGGGCATCTCCTTCAAGGGTATACAGTCGATTATATCGACCCTAGTATTTGTAGATGGGTACTTATATACAGGCTGATATATTCAACCTATGCCAGCAGGAAAAGAAACCCCATACATGCCAATGAAGTAGTGGCTCTACTGAGTATCATGCTTCACCACGATTATAGTCGATTACACTCTGTTTCGGTGATCTCTACATAGCCCAGTTCACACGAGAGTAGGTTAAAATATATATTAAAGTACCAAAAACAATAGAACATATAAGCCAATGATCTAAGAGCTTAAATCTTATCTTGTGGCTGATGTTCATTGCGTGTTAGGCAAACCTAATATATTAGGTCTATTATAAATAATTAAATACAAATTATTTTATTCTAAATAAACTTTGAAAAGTGGAAAAGTTTAAGTACTGGGAAAACATCTAAATATTTAACGACGCCTGATTCGGATTATTTTCAGTAAAATACACAGGAATGATCAAGTAGCTGTTTCAGGGGTTTATAATTCCCAAAATATTTTGTAGGATAAATTATCTAAATAAGTGTAAAGACAATTATTAAAAAAACTGGTACTGTTCAACATTTAAAAAATTAAACTTTGTATTTCCGATTCATCATTATAACAGAAAAGGACTTACAATAATGTTAGTTCTTTTCCTTGTATACTACTAGTAGTACACAATAACAATTTACAGGCTACATATAGTATAAGAGAATGTGAAATGTGATTAACACAAACTTGGATGGAAAAAAAATTTACTTTATCACAATCCTGACTAAAGCAAAAATGACTTAAAGTTTCCTTTCTTCAGCTATTTCTCTTCTATACAATCCTTGAACAATTCTTAACTTTTCTAGAATTTGTATTGAAAAAGTAAACCTCCATTGCTTATACGTATATTTGTTTTGTCTTTAATCAAGAGATAAAATTTAAAACTTGTTTCCAAATTGACTTTTCCTTTGCATACCAAATAGTGATAATTAGTAATAAATTGATCAATAAAAAGTTTACCAGATGGGTTTCGCTTTCATACACGAATTAAAACTAACAAATATTAGATCAGACCAGTAATAGGTCTGTGAAGTTTTTATACTCAGGATCAAGTAAGGTTACCACGTTCAAATTAACACTGGTACTCATGAAATTGTCACAGACGGTAACTAACAGGTTTGATTTCATGTAATATAAATTCTATTTTCTATAGTTTGGAGTAGAGAATTTAAGGATAAATTTACATTCAGGAAAAGAGAAGTAGTGTGTATGCAATATATATATATATATATCTTGTTTTCTTACAAGGACAGGCCAAACCACAATATATATATTTATATCTAGATGATAGATCAAGAATTCTAATAATTTACAATGTAACAGGAATTATATGTTATTCAAAGATCGACAGAAACTGAAACTGGAATATACGTTGAAACTGTTATTTGTAGCGATAAGCAAATGAAAAAAGACCTGGTTTCCAGCAACTATGTCCATTAAAATACTTGCTTTAAAACATTATAAATATTATTTTGATGCTATGTAAAGCAATAGAGTTAATATATAGAACGTAGATATTAAGTCCGAATTTTCGTCGGTACTAAATTTATATACAAGTAATACCAAGTTTCAGTTTGATTACAAATCTTCACGAGATTCGTGCCTAATTAGCGCGAAAGAAGAAAAAAACATATATTTGTCTAATAGATTTGTAGATTACTAGGCAAAAAAATAGAATTATGTTGATCATTTACTATTAAATAAATACTGGAAGAAGAAAACATTTACAAATCAGGATGGTAATGTTTTGTTTTCTTTCATCGTTGAATACTTACTTTATAAATAATAGAAAAAAATGAATTATATTATTTTTCTTTTTTGTACATTAAAAAAATTAACTTACTCGTTTCTAAGTATTCATGTATTTTCTTCCGAGATAGGTTAAGTATATGAAGATAAGCGAAAATAATAGTTCAAGGAGAGAGGAAAAGAAATGAAGTAACGAGGTCGACAATCACTGGAGGACCAACTATGGCGCCGCGCTCAGCTTCATACACTTCCGCTAACTACCCCGGTTTCAACATAATGCAAGTATCTAAAACATTACCCGGTCGTAGCTTCTCTTTCCGCCTACTTCTGCGCAGTTTAAAACAAGTTTTTTTTTTTCTTAATTAAGGACAAAAAAAAATAGTCCCTTCTAACTAGTGTTGGTTTACGTCGGTAATCCCCCCCCCCCCAAAAAAAAACCGGCTAATAAAATTCTTACAATAACATAAGTTCGTGTGCCGTGAGGAGAGATGAATTCTGATGTTTCGGTCAATGACCTTCGAAAAAGAAAGAAAATCATCTGCTCTCTCTTTCTGTCTTTATATATATATATATATATATATATATACACACACACACACATTTACTCTTTTAATTGTTTCAGTCATTTGACTGCGGCTATGATGGGGGTCCGCCGTGGAGGGTTTTTAGTCGATCAAATCGACCCCAGTACTTATTTTAATACTGTTACTATATACATATTGTAGACTTGCCGAATTCGTATAGTTTCAAATGTGTATCATCCTTGACATGATGATAGATATGCCGTATTCGTGCGCTTTGGTTTCTTGGACACGAGAGTCGGTGGAGTGACTACTAATTAACTCAGTTAATTATCGTTGTATACTATATTTTATAAATAACAATAACTCAGTTTAATTCATCTTAGTAGTCATATGTAAAATGATATTGTGTTTCTGAAATGATAAAATGGTTTTGTAGTATGTATAAAAATGCTATTGCTATTTATACTAACTTCCGTTTCCGGTTCGACGTTTTCGGGTCCAAGATATCAAAACGCACGAATTCAGCATGTTTGCCATCGGATCAAAGATGATGCACATTTGAAACTGTACGGATTCGGCAAGCTTGCATATATATATATATATATATATATATATATATATATATAGGTTATGTACTAGTTTCCAACGCAAAAAAGTGAAAGTAGATCTGGATTTTGATCAAGCGTCCCCCCTTCCTCCTTCTCGGCAAACCTATCTGGCATTTCTCAGATTATTTGTTGACCTCATGGTCAAATAAGTACATATTAAAGACAATGAAAGCATTATCATCACCGTCGTCATCACAATTTTTAAAAATAACTTGCAGAATATATGAGATGGAGTAGAAGTGTGAACCCCAAATGGAGTCATCTTATTGATGCTTAAGTGTGTGTGTGTGTACATTTATATATATATATATAATATATAAGCGACAATCAGTTACATAAAGCCCGGGCGACATTCAGCCACCCTCACGCAACCATATACTGGAAAGCAA
>JAOPJM010001291.1:41452925-41467969 GCA_027124095.1 Muusoctopus leioderma
GCTACAATCATCAACACTGCATCAGCAATATTAAATTGACTTTTCCAAAAGTCCTTCAGTGTCACATCACTGGAAAAAGTGGCCTCAAAATATTTTCTAAAGAGAGCCTTCATGAACAGTTTAAAAAAAATTATAAATGACCTGCTGGTCCATGGGCTAGAGAAGAGAGGTTGTGTTGGGTGGCAGGAAATGCACTTTCACAAAACTAAACTGTTCTGGCAATTGGTCCATCAAATAAGGAGGGTGTGCTGGGGCATTGTCCATGACCAAAAGGGCTTTGAGTGGAAGATTATTGTCCCCGAGGTGGTCACGCAGAGTGAGGCAAAACACCTCAGACAACCACTCAGTGAAAACATCCCTGGTCACCCAAGTCTTGTGGTTCGATCGCCACAAAACACCAAGACGGTTCTTATGAATGTTTTTTAATGCTCTGGGGTTTTCTGAATAGTGAACGAAGATAGGTTTTACCTTACAGCCTCCAGAAGCATTCGTACAAAGAAATAAGTTGAGCCGGTCTTTCATCGGCTTGTGGCCTGGCACTGAACTCTCCTCCTTCGTGATATATGTTCTACGAGGCATCTTTTTCCAACAAAGACCCGTTTCGTCGCAGTTGAACACCTGCTGTGAAACGATGCCACCCTCCTCAATAATGTTTAAAAACACAACGTGGTACTTACGAGCTGCTTTATGGTCTGCACTATGAGCCTCACCATACCTCACAACACTATGTAATCCGTTTCTTTTCCGGAATCTGGTAAAGCAACCCTTTGAAACAAGAAAATCCAGCACTGGGAGCATTCGCTCTAAGATCATCAAACAACTGTTTGGGCTTTGCACAAATTATCGATTCACTTATATACTATCACAGGCAGTTTCTTTTTCTTTAATCCACACCAAAAGTAAATGTCCATCTTTTCAATAAAATTGTTACGTGATTTACTAAGTTTGGTTATTCCCTTAGCCACCTGAACAACTTTTAAATTTATACTTGTTTTTGAGTATGGTGCAGATTGTTGATTTCGCCATTCTATACTCCGCACTAAGTTTGCTAACACTTGTTCCACTTTCATGTTGAGAAATGATTTCCTTCTTAATTTCTACGGTAATTGATTTTCTCACTCGCTTCTGTCGTTCCATGGTTATGTTTTTAGCAAAAGATATTATGAAAAATATTATCATTTTCTATATAAAATATGAAAATTTGCAAGCTAAGTTCACAGATTATGACACAAAATGCATACATAGTCGTTTCCAACCACTTATACGCATGCGTAGTCTACTCGTGTTTCGTTGTTCAAAATTCAGCTCGTTAGGCGAATTAAATTTTCTTCAGAAAAACCATTCATTATTCAATTTGTTCGTTTAGCGAACCATTTGTATATGGGTACCCCACTGTATATGATTTTAATTTAAGTCAGAATTAGGAGAGAAGTATAGGGTAAGTTATATCCAATTAGAGAAGTATAGGGTAAGTAATATCCAATTAGAGCTGGAGGGAGAATATTGGGTGGCGTAAAACTGAGCAATGGAAAAATACGTTGAGGGATGTAAACAAACAGTTTTTAAAAAAAGAAAGAGAGACATAAGGTTTATGGTTAAACTAATGGAGAAAAAGAAGGGAAACAAAATAGATATATTAATATGTAGAGAAAAAGAGGAGACAAAAGAAAAATATAATAAGTAAACTATTTGATGTGCTGTCAAAACTTGTATCATTTATAATAGACGTTACAGTAACACGCTTTATAGTATATATATTATATATATATATATATATATATATATATATATACACACACACCTATCCTCGTTTATCACTGATTCATTCATCACTGATCTGGGATAACATGGTACGCTCAATTGTGAACCATGTTACGCTTATCACGAATTGATCTGTGATAACACGGGTTGGCGATCAGTCGAAGATTCAGCTTGGACTGCAAAAACGTGCCCCAGCGATCACCCACAATGCTCAGCTACCCAGAATGCACTGACTATCGCTTGTGTTTACATCACAATGCTGTGAAGCTGTGTATTTTTTATACGGATTTACGTACACGTACCCATCAACATCCCACCAGTGAACAGAAAAAATACGAAGGCGCCTGATCCTAACAAACGACGCAGATGAGTGTATTCTCTACAGGAAAAGGTAGAGATGATCAAGAAAATACGTGACGGTGGAAGCTTCACTGCTGTGGGCCGCGAGTTTGGTGCCAATGAATCTACCATTTGTTTCATTTACAAAGTGCTTGAGGATGTCATGAAAGCATTCACGGATGCCGCCCCTAGATCAGTGAATCGAATCGTCAGAGTGCATAAAGATGATTTTATTCAGTCCATGGAAAAGGGAGTGTATTTGTGGATGCAGGACTGTTACAGGAAGCGGCTTCCTATGTCAACAAAACATATCCAGAATCGTGCTAAGCAAATATATAAGAACTTGGTTGAGTGTAGTGATGTTGCTGACAAGGACAAATATACTTTTCAAGGTAGCCGTGGGAGGGTACAGAAATTCATTGGAAGGTATAATTTAGCCAGCAAAGTTGTTTCGGGTGAATCAGTATCAGCAGATACCGAGGCTGCTCTGCGTTATTCTGAAGAATTTTGTAAAGTGATGAATGCGGATGGATATTTACCATGCCATAAAAAATGTAGTCTCTGATATAAAAAAAGACGGATGGTCGTGAAAGGAAGACTTTCATCACAGGTCTGCCCAATCACAGATGATCTGTGGCTAAACATCCCTCTAAATGTTCCCAGCCTACGAGTAATCCTCTGTCAATTATTCTCATTTACCTCCTCCACTTCATGTATTTCGCCATTTTATATATATAATATTTTATGTATGTATGTGCTTTGCAATTTAAAAGAAAATCTGAACAATAGTAAAGCATATTTATTTCACCCATTTAAATCCATATTGTAAAAGCTGTAATTTAATGAGGTATGTTAATGTTAATTTTAAATTGCTGGTTAGTGGCTGAATGGGTAAACATGAGGCCACAGACAGTTCTGGAAAGAATGGTTCTGAAGAAAAGGGACTAGGCAAAGAATTTAGTAGTGGGTTTGTGAGAGATAAAGACAGTATGAGTTACAGGAGGAGCACAGGCAGATACATCAGCAGGTTTAGTGCAGTAAGGGACCTTTCTTGTAGTAGAGACAGAAAGAAAACATAACTTCACAGTGTATCAGTGTTGGTAGTGTTGGTCATTGAAAACTTGCCGATTGGGTAGACATCAAAATGTAATCACTAGAATTCAAAGAGACTTATTATAATCTATGTGAGCAACAGTCAGTTCTGCACTTTACTATCAGCTAGGCAGTTGTTATATGATCCAGAAAGTTTGTGTGTGCACACATGTATAGGCACATGCAATAGTTGCAGTGTCTCAAGTGCTTGAGCACTATCCAAATGTAGATTACATTTGGGCTTTAAAGTGTTAGCAGCAGCAAAAACAATGTTGCTATATGAGAGTTTTCATGAAATGTTACTCCAACGGTCTGTGTTGAAAGGAAGGAAAACACAATTTTATTTGCAGAATTAAGGAGATTTGTAGCATTGTCTGTCAATAAAGTTAGAAAATTAGGAATGTGTGAAGTGAAATGACATGGCCTGCAACAATGGACATATTATTTGTATATATTGCATTTGAGCTGCATGCAGCCCAGTGATCCATGGGCCTCTTGTGCAGCTCATTTTAAAATAACATTTATAAAACAAAGGGATAGTTGTCCAAAAAGAGTGGTTAAAAAAGAAAAAAAATTCTATAGATATGAGTAAAGAAATAAATTCAAAATCTTTCTATTTGTTACCTTTCACAGAAATAGAAAAAATAGAAATATTTAAAACTCTTATTTAATCTACAATAATAGCTTTACCTGTTGGCTGGCATTGCTCCACATGATATCAGGTGGGATGTTGCCAGCAAAGCTGAAAAACAAAAGCAGTTGTTTGATGAAAGATGTCCATTATGTGGATATTGAGAAATACGAAGAAAATTAAAATCAAAAAGAGTTTCATAATATCCACCATTCCTCTGAATGGTGGATATTATTTCTACTAGCATACATTTGTGGAGGGAAAGACAGGTCCCAATGCCAGATAAGAAGGAATCAGCAGAAGATTTGTCAAAAGGCTCAGCCACATGGAGCGAGTGGAAATACCTTAATCGATTGGATTTGGCCTAATCAGAGATACCACAGTGAAATGTGGACATAATGTGGAATCCCCTTTCTGTGACTGTGGAACAGTTCAACTCATTAAGTCACCTGCTGGTTTGCCCATTATCGGATTCCTTATTTGGATGATTTGAGAAATAACACAAAGAACACACAAGATTGCATAAAAAAGTGGAAAGATTTGATATAGCCATGAAATAACAATAATTAGATGCACTTTGTTGTAAATATCTACAGCATTTTTTCACTCTTAAAGCAATGTGATTTTTAACCTTTGTGACATTATATACTGTAAACACTTTTTAAATGATAACAGAGTATATACATGGTTTAGAGTAGATGACATAAAGCACTGCATGTTGAATAGCCCCTAGCCATTGAGTGCCTTTAGCATAGTCTCTTTTGATACTTGTGCTTGGATCAGTTATTCAGTTTTGGAGTATTTGGAGTCCCACAGTCTTGGAGTCTTTGTGGCTACAGATACTTCCCTGCCTCCCCAGATTAAGAAATTAATAACAAGGTTTCCTCAAGATTCTCTGCTAGATTCCTGGTCCATGAACTTCAACTTGCATCAGTTTGTATAGCATCAACAATGTCTTGCTATTTCACTTCACTTGAAGGTCATTTGGCTGTAAAACTACTGTTCAGCTACTGTATTTGTAAATAACTGAATCTGCAGACCTTTCCAATTTATATTATTAAAGGAACGAATGTAAGGTTATTACAGTTGTATAAGATCCCAGAATATATGAAGGATGGTTTTTTTCTTGTACAATACTGAAAATATGAAGTATGTGTGACTAGTAAATTGAAGTGTTTGAATTGATAGTACTGCTACTACTGCTGTTGGTTTTTCCACTTAAATTTGATAAAATTATAATTAAAATATCAAATTATTGACAATTTGTCAGTTTCTTTTTTAATTTTGAATATTTGAAAAATGCCAAAGATGATTCTTGAATTGATCGAATAACATATTTTCCATCTTTCTGTTGTTTAAGGTCAGCTTACTAAATTAAAGTCTGTCCTTTTGAGTATTTGACTTTAGCTATTAAAGATTTTGTTTGGAGACCAAATGTGCCAATTTTTTGGCAATAAAAATGCCAACATGGTTTTATTCACTATATATTAACATATAGCATAAACATGTTTGAAGATGGGTTGATAGTCAGCTGCCAAAACAAGTTGCCATCTGATTTTGTGTAGTCATATTTTATGAGTGGTTACTGTGGAAATATTCCTCCAAAAACACATTGAAATTTGATGTCTCTTCCATTCCAGCATGGGAACAATAAATTTATATAAATAAAGAAAGCTAATACATCTTCACTTTTCTCTATAATTGGTAAATAATATGGGAGTGTTTGAAATGGTAACTATAGAATCCTTGATATGATGTTTCCCCAGCAGAGGTGTAGAGCAGATGCTTCACTGGAACTCAGGACAAAGGTCATCACTAGTATGTAGGACACCACTTTATCCTGTATAGTTGATCAGTTCTGAGTTCCAGAATTCTTAAATCAGTTACCTCTAAAATATTAGAATCATGGAATATTTCTCAGACAATGCTAAGTTCTAGCATGTAACATATAAGTGAACTGTACTGGAAACGTTCATTCTGTGCTATAAGTCCTTTATTCACTATATAACATATTGAAATAAATTATAGTTCTACTTTTCCTTGCTAGTCTATCTAGAACTAAAGTCTCTTCCAGCTTGAAAAAAACAACAACATGGTATAAGCTCTATCACACATTAGTAATTTGGTAATGGTCGTGGATGAAGAGTCATAAATCAGAGGTATAGCTCTTATATCACTCGTATAGTACTTAAACCACTCAACCAGCTGTCCTCATTCATATTGAAATTGTGATTATTCTCTTTGACTTAAGAGTCAAGTATTAGTTTACAGTACTTTTCCTTGTTGCCATATTCCAACATTAAGCACTCAGTATCGTAAAATTTCTTTATGAAAAAAACATTTTCTAGGTTTCTGTGTATTTGGAATTGTTTCGAAATATTCAGTGGTTTTTTTTTACTATTAAAGATAATTAATGGAAACTAATGTCAAGTAAGACTCTATTATAACAGATAATTATAATGGATAATTTATCCATCCGGTCATTGTGGCACTCCTCAAGACTTTGTTTTGTACTGATTCAAAGCCAGATAGAGTGGTTTCTTGTAGACTTTTCTAGGCTCATGATAAAATTGGGAAAATTTACAAAAAGTAAATTATAGAGTGACTCTTCTGCTTCAGTGAACTTTATTATTCCATGGTATTTTCTTATTCAGTTAAGTGAAGTCTCTTTGCCAGACACATAGCATATTGTTGGTATATAATCTTTGGTGTTTTGATCATTAGTTTGGCATCCTATTAACTCACCCAGCTACAACTCCCATAATATCAGATCACATAAGTAATTAAAAGTATTGATTTGGTGGTTGGAATATATGGAGAGGAAGAGGAGGGCACCGATACCAATTAATAGGGTATGGGACAATTAACTGAGAAGTTGGCAGTTTCTTTTCTGTCATCGGTGCTGCGTGTGTCCATAATTAACATATGTAAACCTCAATCGCGGAGACCTTGCAGCTCTGGTATAATTCACTGTGGTAGAATTGTTGACTGTAGTGTTGAATTGAATTCCTTCCATTTGGAAGCTATCTATGATGCAACAGTGCCCTGTCCGGAGGGAGATTTATTTCATTTGCTTAATGCTATGAAACAATAAGACTGGCCTTATGAATCCTTCGTTCATTCGTTCATCGTTTTTATGTCCATGTTTCTATGCTGGCATGGGTTGGATGGAGATTTTACGAGGCAGTATTTTACAGTCGGATACCCTTCCTGATACTAACCCTTAATTATAATTATGGGAATTATTCCACAGATCTTCACCTGTCGAACTGCTAAGCTGCCAGACCTATTGTTTATGTAGAACATAAACAAACGTCTCGGCTGTCTAAGTGGTAATGACATTAAGACAAATGGTGGCAACCACACACACGCGCGCACACACATATATATACAAAAGGCTTCTGCACAGTTTCTGTCTAGCAATTTCACGTGGAAGACACTTGCCCAAGGTGCCACGCTGTGGAACCGAACCCTAAACCACATGGTTTTGAAGCGAATTTCTAAACCACATAGACATGGCTGCATCCTTGTGATTTGGGAGGGGGGGGGTAAACAACAAAGAATGAGGGATGATTATTTGGTTGATTAGTTGTTATACATCAGTGTTTGTGATTATCGGTAGAGGAGTATGGTCATCCTGTAACTCTGTTTATCTAGTTTGTGTTGAGTTGATTTCAGCAGTGTATGTGTATGAGGTTTACACAATGTACAGCTTGTCAGGTAGCTCACAATCAACATATTTTTATGATAGAAAAGTGGAAACTATTTTGTATATAAATGAGTGCCAAATAAAAATCAAAACCCTCCTCTGCATCCCCAGTTAATGATTCATAAAGAACAATAGTTGTATTTATAATGTTAATTTAATTTATTTGAAAATCTATTGCTGATCTCAGCAGTTTTCCTTGAAGCAATATGTATGACTTTTTCTACTTTTTGAGATGTGCAGGTCTGATTTGTCTCTCTTAGCAGCAAACCAGCCATTGAACAATGCCAATTTAGCAAGGAGATATGAACTTGTATCTTAATCAGGTGTATACTGGGTTTTCATATCATGTATGTAGCTTTGACATTCTATTTTTAGAAAAATAAGACATTATTTGATGCAAAGAATTTCTTTTGATAACAAATTTATCTGTTCTTTACCTATCTGGATGTCTTTGTATGAACCAATATCATCCATTTAGTATCAATATTTAAAGGACAGCTGTAAAGTTTTTGTTTATTGTTTTTTTTCTTCATAAATTTCTCTGTTTAATTGGTTTCTAGTTTTCAGTTGTTATCATTTAATGCTAAACAGTAATTCAAACATCAATATTACTGTATTGTGTGTTTCTAGAATAATATATTTATCTTCTTTTATAGAAAGATTTGGTATGATTCATCTCTGGAATTCCTGAATACTTGTAATTCTTTACTGCATTTAAAGAAACATTTGGTGTACTTTATGGAATCTTTGTTACATCTAATTTTTAATACCAGTTTCCGGCTAATTTTCATAAATACCTTGCTGTTACAGGAAATGTATTCCTATTTTTAATTTATTGCTAATTTAAGCAATGGATTATTTAGTGAAGCTGGCAATTTTGAAACCCTCATGATTGTACAAATGCATACACCACCACATGCATAGCCACACATACTGAAACTTTGTATCAAAAGACAATAGAGCAAAAGGTGGATTTTTCTTGAACTTGTTTTTGTTTTTGCTGTTAGATGTCCCCAATGATTGGATTAAAGATATTTTAGACATGACATTTTCTTTTTTGATCCTACCTCTTTTTTGTCATAAATCATTTCTGGGAGGATAATAAAGCCATGTTAACTATGTCTGAATCAGTTACTAAAATTAGCCCTGGCTAGCAGAGCAAATAAGTAACATTGACATAAGAAGAAAAGAATTACTTGAGAGAGAAGGGAGAAAAAAATGCGGTCAGTTAAGTTGACATATATTAATTTTTACTGTTATATTTGATGTAGTTGTAGAGGTGACAGAACTTGCAGCCAATAAATTCTCCTTTCATTTGATGTTTAAACTATCAAATACTCCCCTGTCTGGATTTTGTTAGCTTTTGTTTTGAGGGGGGAAAGAACAACTTTCCCTGAAGAGATCCCCACTCCTTGCTCTGCCTTGTGCCTGTGTGAATTACTGAAACAAGTGTCTGCTTTATAAATTCAATGATTGTATTTATTTTACTTATCTCCCTATCCCCATCCCAGTTACCACAACATTTAATCAAAGGGAGGTAGGATATATAAAAAGCTAGGGATACTGATTGTCCTTCTCAATAAAACAATCTAAAACTGTAACAATACTTGTATTTTGCTTGTGTTCCTACATATTGTTTTAATGTGGACATGTATGTGCATGTGATTGCATGTATGTATGTTATATATAAATGAGCAGGTTCTGATCTCATAAGAAAATGTACATTTAAATCCCTAGTTTTCATTCCAGCTGTCAATCTGTCAGATTTTAATTTACCATAAAGGTCTCGTTATTTAAGCTTTTGTTTTGTCTATTATTTTTTTAATGATATATTTTTTTTCTCCAAACCCTAAAATAGTTAAAAAATAGTTCAGAAAATTGAGATTTTCTGATAGTCAAGGAAATCTTGGTCAGCTGCCAACTGGGATTGGTTGTTATTTATTTGTTATTTAATATATTTTTAGTGGTGAGAATTTTCAAACTTTAATCGTACCACCTCTTATCATTCGTTACTTCAATTGTTCAAACATCACTGATACTGTCGTATCTTGTGTTTCAACTAATGTTTCACAAATCAGAAAATTGTTAATCCTTTGTTTTATATTTTCAATTGTAAGCATTGCTTTAGACAGAGAGCAACAACCTATCATTTAACTCATTATTAAGTCTTTATTATTACATTTTGTTTGTAAACAAACCTTTCTTGCTCAGATAAATTTCACATTTTGTATTTAATGTCTTCACTTCATGTTGTGTCAGTTGTAGCAGGTTGAAATAGGTTAATGCAGTGAAATTTGTTTTCAACTATGTCAATTTATTTTTGTTGTTGCTGTTTCTTCACCTCTGACTAACAATGAAGGTGCAGCTTTTGTATTGTTCATGGTCAAAACACATTACTGGTTTCAGATTTCAATTAAAGGTTGTCTCAATGCATTAATCATTGGTATGACTTATACTTTATAATCAAAATATAGAAGGGTATTTTGCTGCAAAAAAAGACAAAAAAACTTTGCTAGGACACATGCAAAATCTGAATTTGAGAACCAATTCAACTATGCCAATCTAAGGAAAATTGCCTGAAAATAAAGACTCAATATGTTTAAATACCTTTTTATTCTATTTTATTCATTAGTATGAAAGTAACTTGATATTAGAAATCCCTAGTAGCATAGTTGTTGTTGAGCTCCAGGTTGGGCCTGATTAAGCATGACTATCTTCTCTTTTATTTTTTTGTTTCCAGGAATAGTGTATCCTGGACTACATATATCCTTTTTAAAGATTGTATTGTGTGATTTAATGGAGATTCGGCTGCTATTTCTTGCTGGTTGAATGACCACATACAGGCTCCTGTGAGTAGAAGTGGTGAAAGTAAAGATCATACATAATATATTAAGTTTGTGAGAGTCACTTATTGGAGTAATTGATTAAATCTAGTAAGTTTTTCTTGATCAAATTTGATTCTAACCAGCAGAAATATTAATTTGTTTACTAATATTGATTTCTAACACAGGCACAAGGTCTCACATTTTGTGGATGAGTATAATCGATTAAATTGACTCCCGAACTTGACTGGTGCTTTATTTTATCAGACCCGGAACATAAAGGGTCATAACTAAATACTGCAAGGTATTTCGTCCGACGTTATAATGGGTCTGCCAATCCACTGCCCTTTTTACTCATATTAACATCAGGATGAGTGAAATTTGATAGATGGAAACTGTGCAGAAGCCCGTTGTATATATATGTGTGTGTGTGTGTATGCGTTTGTGTATGTGAGTGTGCGTGCGTGCATGCATATACGTGTTTGTCTCTGCGTATGTCTTTCATGTTACCATCAATTAAGCAACAGGTGTCATTTGTTTATGTCCCACATAAACAATATGTCCCGTCCCGCAGCTTAGTGGTTTGACGATTGAAGATCAGCGGAATAAGTCCAATACCTAAAAATAAGTAAGGTTTGGCATCAGGAAGGGCATCTGGGCATAGAATGCTGCCTCAAAAGATTTCATCCAGCCCATGCCAGCATGTCAAAGCGGACGTAAAAACAGTGATGATCATTGGGCTTAGAATAAGAATCCCAATGAAGACTGAAATCAAAAAGCACAATGTCAGCTGTCATGTGTAGTTGTAGAGACTTCTTGGTTGAAGAATGGATTGGAAGGTTTTTGCAATATACATATATATTATATACTTTTATTGGTAAATATATACCTACATTTTTGAGATAGTTATCATTAATACTAATGGCAATCATTTTTCAACTGTTAACCTCAATTTTCGGGGGGGGGGGGTGAAATATTGTTTCAAATAATAAATCCAGGAGAGTTTGTGGGTAGCAATAATCTTGGTTACCATGAGGAGTTGGAAAAGCTGACATTTTGGGCTATAAACCTTTGATGAAGGGCCATAGCTATAGCCTGAAATGTCAGCTTTTTCTACTGCTCATGGTAACCAAATATACTGACACTCAACAACCTCTCTTAATTTTACTATTACCATTGCTGTCAACACATACTCTCATCAATTTTATCGGATTCTTGATTTTACTATTTCACATTGTTTAGTTTATGTTGGTCACCAGGAGTCATATTTGCCATGCATATCATATACATATTATGTCTGTATATATATACACCAGCCTGGGCTGAAATTGAACTTACAAACATATATTTCACTCAGGGTCCTGATGCTCTTATCTACAATGCCACAAACAAGTCCTACTTGTCTGTGGAATAGTGTCTGGAGACTAAGCAAAAATATATTCTAGAAAAAAAACAACAAAAAAAACCTTCCAAATCCTCAAAACAGATGGATAAATGTCTACATGCATCAGTGACATAGTGGATAAGAACGTTATTACTTTTTGTTTAGAAATAAAGGTTCCCAGTTCGAATCCAGTCTGGTATTATGTACACATCCGGGATTAAGACACCTGATGATGATTGGTGATCAAAGCAATAGAAATGTAGTGTAGATGTAAATATTGAAAAATCTTTCAATTTTAAAGATGAGGTTCATAGACTGAAAAATTTTAATGTTATAGTAAGATAAGTCCAAAAAAACTTTACCAATCACTTTAATACATATGGTGTATATGGTTGTTCTTTGTGTGTCTTCTGAAAGCATAGTAACCAGAGTAAAGATGGGGTGGAAAAAGTTCAGGGAGCTTTCATCCCTGTTGGCAACAAAGGGATTTTATCTCCAAGTGAAGAGCAGATTGTATGATGTTTGTGTATGAAGTGTGATGTTGCATAGTAGTGAAACATGGGCATAGAATGTGGAGGATGTGTGAAGGCTGGAAATAAATAAGGCAAATATATGCCGCAGGATATGTAATGTTAGTGTCCATGAATGGAGAAGCACAAATGGGCTGAGAGAAAACCTGGGTGTAAGAGGAATCAGCTGTAGTATGCAAGAGGGAAGACTGCGCTGGTACAGACATGTGATGTATATGAAGGATGACAGTTTGGTAAAGAAATGCCAAGTGATCCAAGTGGAAAGAAACTGTGGAAGGGGAAGACCAAAGTAGACATAGGGAAAAAGTGGTGAAGGCTGGTCTCAGAACCTCACGAAGGAGATGATAATGGATTGCAACAAGTAGTCAGGCGCTGTGCTGGAGAAGACCCATCCAACCCATGGAAGTATGGAAAAACAGACATAAAATGATGTGCTTATGATTACATGATCACACCCATAGATATTTAATAGTACTTTTGCTCACTAATGCACTATAACATGCATGCATACACACACACCTCCATGCACACACACACACCTCCATGCACACACACATAATATACATATACTCATATATAAATACAAACATAGTTCCCCCATCATACAAAATAAGAGAATTTCTGAAGAATTATTGTATGAGCACATTGGAATAGTTTCAGATAAGAACTTTGTTTCCTCTCACAGAACCATTATGGCTACATTATACTTTAATTTTTCTGCTCACATGAATTTCTCATACCTGCTATTGCTGTTGTTTAATTCCAGATCAGCCCTGATTGAGCATATCTATGATCAAAGGCATTCCAGCCATAACATCTTGTCTTTTTAGAAGTATGTCTAGGACTACATTATCTAATACATCCTTTCCATTTATAAGACAGCAGAGTGTGTGATTTGAGGGCGATTTGGCTACTATTTCTCGCAGGTCTAGCAACCACGTAGTCTTCTTCATTGGCTCATCCAGCTGCTATTGTTTGTTCCTATGGTACTTAGTCCCATAGGAATCTTGGGTCTTTGGAAGTTTTTTTCTTGGTTCTATAGAATGTTCAGAATGTCCCATTATCCCTATTAGTAGTAGTTGATGTTATGTTGATGATAATTTGTTATATTGGTACAAGGCCAGGCATTTTAGAATATCAGTATTGAAAATGTACAAGGAACTGATTTCTGACTTCCTTTTATAGGCTTCTTAGATGGCTGTGAACTGTCTAATGGGAATGTTTTAATGAGAATGTATAGCTTCAGTGTTTCTCAACACATAGCTGCCAACAGACTGTTGTGTAATTCATCTAATTATCACAGTGATCTAGAGTTAAGGTTAATACGATTGTATCAAATATCTATTGGTGCAATTAGACTTGTCTTGCTATGTTATCATCATCTTTATTATCAACATCATTTCCTACCACCTCCATTTGCATAGATTAGATAGTTCTGCATAATTTAGATACTTGCATGATTTATCAGTGCCGGTGTTAATCTGCTTGATGCCTCTCCTCTATCACTAATGATCACAATGGCTACAACCATTTCATATAAAAGGGGGGAAATTACTTTTCAGTTAGCTATTACTTTTTAATGGCTTAATCTAAAAGTTGGGACTACACCAATGACCTTTGCAGGCTCTCCAAGATTGCTGAGATCAATGACATTAATGGTCATCTGGAACAACTGCAGGAAAAACATAGGCAGGTAGGGAATTCTAGAGAGAGGATGCTCTGGGGAGGAAAGATTGGATGTAGTGGTTAATATGGTTGCTGGTGGAGGAGACACAATATTAGGGACAAGAGAAGGAGAGACAAGTGTGTTAGGTTGGCTTAGGTGAAGGTGGTATGCAACTGAGGAGCAGAGGCCATTGTAGTTGCATTATAACAGGCAGAGTGAGGAGACAGTACGTCTGTGGGCCAGAGGTTGATGTGTATTGGTGAGTGACTCCTTGTCAATCAGTCGAGTGGCCTTCTTTTGGATGTGGTCTAGAATATTCATTTATGTAGCGATATAACCGTCTCGGATTTGGGGGGGCAGTATTTTATTGTGGATCTCACTTGAGCTTTCTAGAGAGTCGGAACTGAAATATTTTGTTATTGTTGAAATTTCACAACACGACAGGTTTACTGAAATGTCTGTTATAAGATTTAAATCTAACATCACTTTATGGGCCATTTAATAAACTAGCACACTAAATGTTCATAGTTATTTTAAAACTGTTTTACATCCACTTATCCATGTTTCTATGGTTGGAGATGGTTTGCTTATTATAGTAATTGTGTTTCTACAGTTAAATGCGCTTCCTATTGCTAACCTCTAAACATGAAGTAGGAGTGAAGTCTGTCCAAGATATATGGATTATCTGTCTGCCGCAGGGCAATAGATGCTTGGCCAAGATATGTTGGCATGACCAACTATAATATATTTGTCTATTTGACTGTCCATAGACATTTTGTGGTATATCGGTAGAATCACTTTCCTTGATTATTGAATTTTCTTTTTGGTATTTCCTTTTGATTCATTCTCTATACTCACTCTACATCACTCTGCCATCTGGCTACATTCAGCTACCCGCACTCTTTGGCTGCATCTTGCTCCATGCACTCTCTAGCTGCATCTTGTTCTCTGCACTCCCTGGCTGCATCCTGCTCTCTGCACTCTGGCTACATTTTGTCCTCTATCAGGAAAATGAAACCAAGGAAGGCAGCAGGACCTTCAGGGATAGTGGCCGAGATGCTTAAAATATCGGGTGGCGTGGGGCTTACACTAGTAACCCGCATAATTAAC
>JAOPJM010001291.1:41492303-41503870 GCA_027124095.1 Muusoctopus leioderma
ACACACACACACACACACACACACACACACACACACACACACATATATATATATATATACACACACACACACATATATATATATACTTACAATCACACATATATACATATACTTACACTCACATAAACACACATACATACATACATACATATATATATATAAACATTGAATATTTTCATGTCATAACCTGATCTGTTTGTTGTCCATCAGAACAAGTTCCATCTTGAAATCTATGTCTGGATTAATTGATGTAAATTGAAGTGTCACACATATCCATCCACCCACACACTTGTATGTGTGTGATATATATATACACACTAATATCATGTTTGTTTCAAACTACCGATTGATTTAATTTCGTCATGGTAGAAGCAAAAAACAGGAAACACTGCTAGTATTTGATACTATAAGACTTTATATTTTTGAGATAACTTTATATATTACCAGAGATGGTTATAGGAGATTCTTGAAAAATGTTTATACCAATTTATCTATGCTAGCACTGGTGGGGTTACTCTTGTAGAACTGGACTTTTGCATATTTTTGCAGAAGTAGTTTTTACACCTGAAAGTTTTTGTTTAGCTCCAGGACTCCAGCCATGACCATCCCATCATTTTAGGAGTATCCAGGACTACATTATTTAATGCATCCTTTCCTTATTTAAGATGGTGTGAAGGCACATGGCCTAGTGATGAGGCCATTGAGCTCATGATTGTAAGGCCCTGGGTTTGATTCCCGGACCAGGCAGTGTATTTTGACCTTGAGCAAGGTACTTCATTTCACGTTGCTCCAGTTCACTCAGCTAAAAATGAGTACCAGCAGCAGCTCTGCTGGTGCAGACCTCTCTCCCTCCAGCTATCACATCCTGGATGTTCTGCTGGGTCATGGGTGGGATGGCTGAGAGGGTGTCTGTGTCTACTTGCGACTGCATGGGCACCTAAAACCTTTAGTGAAAGCATGATATATGCTGACACCAGGTCCTACATGAATGCGAGGGACGGCTGTGTTTTTTTCCTTATTTAAGATGGTAGAGTATGATTTGAGGGAGATTTGGATGCTATTTCTAGCAGGTTGAACATTCTCATAGAGGACCCCTCGATGCCTGAATGTTCTTCCTACTGCTAATAATTCAATGATGAAGTGGGTGTGAATATTATCAGCCAGGAAAAAGAGGCAAGCAATATGCCTTGCCCAAGAGCACTGCAGAATGCTGTTGTAAAGTTTGAACTTCCCATCTTGTGGTCACTAGTCCAACCCCTTAACCTTACAACCATCCTTCTTCTTGAGAAAGTCAGCAACTCACAGTAGTGTATATTGGTGAAGGAATTTAAACTCTCCTAATCTTTACCCTTAGGATTCACTCCTCTCAAGCTAGCCCTACAAATAATAAAACAAATTGAGGAAATAAAGAGATATATGTAGGGAAAAGAGAAAGGGAGGAGAAAAAAGTATAAATGCCTTGCACTCATTCAATGTGCTCACTAGCAATAGTGAAGTGGGCAACGACGACAACAACAACAATTTGATGACATGTCAACCTCTTTTTTGTTTTAATATTGGTTTCTGCTCTGAGCTAAAGTGAACTTTAAGAGGTTTATTTTATAGCAGTCCTTTGAAGCCTTTATGCTAAAGCAGTCAACTGAACTGAGCCCCTCTAAAATATGGCGATAATTTTTGATGGAGCATGTGCATGCACACATGTTCGCATGCATGTTCACTGTTCAACAGCTCAATGTAAGAAACTGATTCTGAGTTTTGTTATGTTAGCTTATATGGATCTATACTACTTTTCTAAAGAGCAATAGGGTAAATGGTTATTATTAGTGTAGCTAGCAGCTCTGTGATGTGATTGGTTTATTCCATAGTTGGTAGTGGGATACTAATGATATTTTGTGCAGATTTCACTATCTGTTGTACAGTTTCTAGTTAGAGATAGAGCAACTACCTGACCATAGAAAAATACACGAGGTTGTCTTAGTTGCCTCTTGCTAAAACTTTGAAATCAAATTGCTGGACAAGTTTATCTTTAGCAACCTCTGGAAGTACAGAGTTATTAATTGGTCTTCTCCTGAAGTAAATGCTGTTGCTAAACCATGAGTAGGTTCTTTTATTTTTGTAATTTTCTTTTAATGGCTTAGTCAGATGAAGAACAGTACCCATTTCAGGACCTCTGTGACTGGTTGGAAGAAAGGAGGAAGTTAACCTTAGACCAGAGACCTGACCTAAATGCTTGCAATGGAGTGGTCTCCATTAAAGGCACCCAAGGCTCAGTTGATAGTGTTAAACTGTGTGACGGATTAAGTCTAGGTAATGTAATTAAGAAACTTGAAATTAGCACCCTTTTAGTTCAATCCTGTTAATGTATACAGAGAAATGTCTGCAGCATTTAGTCTTCTGTAACTCCTTGAGCTCCAGCTATGTATGTTCTCAGTAGGTTTCCTAACGGCTCTGTTACCTAGTTTGACATTGTTGGTTATAGTAGCCAAGACTAAGCTATATTGTTAAATGTTAATGTTTGGTGAATATCAATCTCCAGTTAACAAACAACTTTGTGATATGAGTGTCTTTATGTACAGAACCAGTCAGAACAGGGTAACAATGATTGAGATGACATCCTTTGTTAACCCATTTGTTTGGCAAGGAAATTTTCCATGTTATTTGAGATTTGTCAGAAGATAGGCTTTCTTGTGTGCCCAGACAAATCTTTCAAAGCAATTGACTGTGATTAATTAATAGTTATTCAGACTTGTCACAGAGTTGCATCATAAGGACAATTATCAGATATTTGAATCACATTGCAACTACTGCATGCTTTAAATAAAATTTGAAGATGTTTATAAGAAGGTCAGCTTTGTGTAGATACAATCTATGACTGGCTCTCTATAGTTGCCATCAGAATAGGCAAAGAAATTAATACATTCATTAGACAGAGAGCTACAAGAACAGGAACACATCTCCACCTCTTTATAGATGTTTCTGCTTTTGAAGCACATGAGGATCTGTATATCTTGCCATATAACTTTGTATTAAAAGATATCCTCCTTATTTAAAAAACAAATCCACCACTGTTCTTGTCTGATGTTTCTGATGGAACATAATAGTAAATTAGAAGATATGCAGATAATTTTCACACATTCACTAAGAAATTAATAATTTGAACCTTGTATGATGATAATGATGATGATAAGCATACTTAATAATATCAAAAACCTATAGAACTTGATATTAAACAGCAACAAATTCAGTTTTGTTAATGATTTTCTATTAAATCTAGTTCTGTGAAAGTTTCAATAGAAATATTTATATTCTTAACTAATTTGCTTATTTACATTATTTTCAAATTTAAGGCAAATAATAGATTATTTTTAAATATTCACCAAAGATTTTGTTTTTTATGCAGATAATTCTAACACTATCAAATTAATAGTTATTGGTTTGTACAACTGTACATTGTGTTTGCAGAACCTTAATAATACTTTTATAATGTTTGAATTATTTTTCTGACTATTTTTACTATTTTTTGCTATTGTTCTTATTGGTTGAAATTAGAATTGAATGATACGTGTATCTATTTATAAGTTGGAGAATTTGTTTCAACCAAAATAAGCTATGTTGTCATTTGACAACCTTTTGATGAAGGAATACATCTACATAATGGCATTTTTAAAAGATGAATTTATGCAACTTATTAATCACATAAAAATATTTCCAATGTTTGTTTTAGTGAAAATTATACTTATGTGAGAAATGTCATCATCATTACCACCACCACCATCATAATAATCACCACTACCATTGTACCTCTCTACCAACACCACTATCATCATCATCATATGTATTTGAAGACATTAAGACAGAATGATGTATAAAGTATATACATGTGAAATGCATGCTACTTTTATGTCTCTTTCTATCAAAATAGAATTCAGATAATTAAAAACTGCAACTTCAGTATTTTTTCTATACAAGATACAGCAAGGAAACTATAGTTTGTTTGATAAATCTTTGATGCTGTCTGTAGTAGTAGGTATGATAAACCAAAGATTCATTCCACTCCTCCAAGTTTTACATCTGTTACTAAAGTATTAATCAGTGGGGTAGCTGAGCATTTTAGTGCTGGTGCCATGATAAATGCACCCAGTGCACTCAGTAAAGTGTTTTGGCAATTGATTGGAGACAACATAGGGTGGAGAGGGCTCTTTAGTCATGTCTTGGACATGACAACCTCTCTAGAGTTGGTGCTATGATAAAATGAACCCAGTACATTCTGTAAAGTGGTTGGTGATAGGAAGGGCCTCCAGCCATAGAAACCAAACCAAATGAAACATACAAGTGAGGTGTGGTCCCCAACCCATCTAGGAGAGTGGTGACTCTAATTAGAATTGTTGCGGGCTGAAATCACCCGTCCAACCCATGCTAGCATGGAAAATGGACGTAAAATGATGATGATGATGACATATATATATATGTTTTCTGCTTAACTTTCTGCTATATTAAAGCTTGCAAATAATATTGATTATATAATTACCATTGTTTCATGAATTAACTGCTAAGATTCTATTATATATGATATTAGACATTGTAGGCATAAAAGAGACATAAAAGAGCAACAGGCCCACTGACAGCTCTCAAACCATATATCTATCACTTACCAGGTAATCGTGTTACTACCACACCTGCTTTGTAATCTATCAGCAAGTGATAGATGCATGGTTTCAGTCCTGTCAGTGGGCTCATTACTTTTGGTGCTTATTATGGTTAATATCATCTACGTTTGTATTAACATTTTTATACAAAACCATAGTACATTATATTGGTTCAAAATTCTAATTATTCCCTCAAGAAGAAAGCATAAGTTTCTTGCTCCTGTCTCTTTGCCCTTTTACTATCTGTGTAATGTTTTTCACTTCAAAATCTCACACCAAACAAAATGTGAAATTTTTCATTCTAGAGTGCAATAATCTAATCTATAACTTCCCAAGTTCTGTGTTAGCTGTATCAATATCAATCATTCCTTCATCTTCCTGTTCTGATTGGTTATAGATGATAACCTATCATATATCTACTCAGTTAATAGGAGAAAGTAAATTGCTCAGCCACCAGAATCTTACTCAAGTACACTTGAGTGTGAGCCAGAAGAAAGCATGACAGTATACCTCATAAGAACTTAGAGGCATTGCTAGTAGAAGTTGCCCTGTTGATGGGTACAATGTATGGCTAGCCTGAGATATTAGCTGGTCATCTAGTTATCTGGAACCTTCTTCTCTCCAACTAAAAAGAAAGAAGTATTTGATTGAATCTAGATCTAATTCATCTCTATACAGGAGCAAACATTGTTTTTGTGGGGGAAATTGTTTTACTTACTCATTCTACCATCCAGATCCTGAAATACTTGCATGGTTGATTTGTCACCACAGTATCTCTGCATGTCAATCTCTACACACGTCATTCATTCATTGATTCATCGATTTTTACGTCCGTTTTTCCATGCTAGCATGGGTTGGACGGAAATTTCTTGAGGCAGCATTTTACGGTCGGATGCTCTTCCTGTCACCAACCATACTGATTAATTCATTATAATTTCAGACTTACAAAGACTCATCTCGAAAAGAACAATTTGTGACCAGATTTTTATTGCATGAGATTCTGAATCAGTTTACTGCTGTTCAACGGGCAATGGAGAATGCTTCTGATGCTTTAGATGAACAAGCAAGGGAGCAAAAGTAAGTTGTCAAATTACTTTGTGCTTTATTTCAGAAATGGGAGTAAAACTTTCATGTTGTTTTTCAATTTTCGCCTTGAGTTTGAAAGTAAACTCTTCTAAGTGATATTGTCACATAACTAGGACATGACATCTGATTCATTAAATTGTCACCTTCAACTGTCTGAGGATACACAGTCATTTCTTTCTTTTTAAGTGTTAATTGCTGAAGTACTGCCCTATAGGTTGTGGGTTCAAATCTTGCAGCAATCTTGTGTTTCTTTAGACAGAGTAGTACTTGATTTGACACATTAACACAAGTTCAATGGGAGAGTGGATATAGATTTGAACTGCTGGTCCAGAAGTCTTGAGAGCAAATACACTGCAGGTATTTTGTTGTCTGTTTAGGCAGTAGACTTAATTCTATGTCTCTTGGTTCACTTAGCTGTCAGGAATAGGTCCAAGATTTCAAAGTGAACAAAAGCATGTCAATTGCCCTTAAAATTGTTTCATATGGTATGCAAAAATTTATATTAAAAAATATATATTGATTCAATTAATATAAAGAAATAAACAAGGTCAAACATGTGGACATAATAATAACACACAAACAAAATTCATAAAAAGGATTGAAGAACTAAAGAATTTCATTCAAAACATCTCCACTTTAGGTTTGTGAAAAATAAAGCTGCTTCATTTTTAATATAACAATATCAAAATCAGAACTTTTTAATGTCAGAGCAACTTGGATGTTGTTTTCAGAGTCCAACTGATTTGCATACTCTGTTTTTAAAATAACAAGTATTATGGAGAAATAAAAGAATCTGACAGGAATTAATATGGACAATTTTCAAATTCACAAAAATTAACAGAAGTCATTGTTCAAATTCACAAGGATTATTATGGATCAGTTTTCAAGTTCATAAGCATGGAGAAATAAAAAACAGCCAGACAAGCTGACATAAAAATAGCCCATACATAAAATTAATAAAAAGGATTTAAGAATTTCATTCAAAACAACTCCACTTTAGGTTTTGGAAAAATGATGCTATTTTATTTTTTATATAACAACATCAAAATTAGAAGAATTTCATGTCAGAGCAACTTGGATGCTGTCTTCAGAGTCCACCAACTGATTTCTGTACTTTGTTTTCAAGTCCATAAGTGTAGAACATACTTTCTCACAAAGCTAGGTTCTTGCAGAAAAAACAAAAAACAAAAAAAACATAATATATTTTATCAGTTGATAGTCAGTTGGTTCTTGAATTTAAAAAGTTATGGATGAATCAAAATGTGAAAAAGAAAAAAAAAAAAGAAAATCTCTTGTGTAATATTGGTACTACATTATTTATAATTTTTATTTATTTGTTATTTTATATATGATGTATAAATGCTGTATATTCAGTAGTTTCGAATAGAAATAATTATTATTCTCTAAAATTTTCACACCTCACTTGACATAAAATTGAATATAAAGTATAGTTTTGCTCTCATGACAATGAACTTATGTCAAAATTAAGAAAAAAGTATAAGCTTTCAAACAAAAAGACGTAGACTGGTAATATTCTAAAAATTTAGAATAACACCACATTTAATGTAACAAAACAAAATAAAAGTATATGCAAAAAATATCAGCACAAAGTTTTAAGCAATAAAAGCACTTCTTCATTTCATGATAAAATATGCATGACTGAGGCTCTGAGAAAAAGTGTCTCTTATGCCACATATATTACCCCTAAAATTTTTAATTTTACTCCATTTGAGGTAATTTTCCTGTTTCCTGATTCCTGCATTAAAGCATCAGACATGCTGTTGAGATGATGCAGACTACTGGTAGTCATATAGATGAAGCAACATTTTCTTGGGAAGTATATGAAGATTTAAGCTCAGTATTACAAGCTAACATGACCTAATGACCCAGTCATCTAGCACTCTCATTTGAAATGGTATACATAATTAATAAAAGTAATTGGAAGAGATACCTGTCCCATATGACATAGTAGTTTATATTCAGAATGGTATCCAGCTAACTAACAGTTTGTCCAGTTATTTATGCAAAACTTTAAATTTGAAGAAGCCACATGCTCTATCACATTACATGGCATGTGACATTATTGTTAGTGCATGAGGGAGATACTTTTTATATCAGTTTTTTTTTTAAAACTTGCATTTTTTTTTAATGAAATTAAACTAAATACTGTTGTTCTTTTTTACTAAGTTCAAATTTTTGATGAAGTTAAACCTAATAATTATAAATAAAAATTCAATAAAAGTTATTACATTCAATCTTTTCTCCTTAACTGTAATAGTCTCCACAGTGATGGAAAGAAAGTTTGCTTACATGATCAAACCCAGAGGAAAATCAATGAAAAGTCTAGATTTTATATAAAGAAAATTCACCTAAATAATATGATTGAAATAGCTGGAATTTTTAAAGCAGAGATTCACTTGCATTGTATAATGATGACAGACTGAATTATATGGGAATTGTATTTTGTTATTAGGCTGCAGACTACAGGGAAGTTGCAAATGGTAAGTTGTTGATAGAGTATGAAATATATTCAGAAGTATAAATCATATACTGTTACTAGACTATAAAATATATGGAGGTCATATATTATTCTACTTTCAGTGAAGATATCGTCCCAGTTATGATGGATACTCCTCCAAAGGTTACAAATGCAGCTGTTGTCCCAGGTCGTGTAGCAAGAAGAGCAAGACGCCAGATGTCAATGCCAAACCCCTCATCTGGCAGCAATGTAACTGAGACAGAATGTAAGCCACTTCTTCTGTTTCTGTTAGTGATTTAACCACGTTAAGATTGTCTTAACAAAATAGATATCTTGTGGAGATAAATGTTTTTCTTTTGTTAATGTGTAGTCAATTGAACTAATGACTGCATGGTCACAAGTTCAATCCTTGCTCTAACCATTGTACTCAGTTTCTTACCTTAGTAAGTCTAGCTAGAAAAATATCTACTATTCAAGTTAGTCAAATAACTGAATTTGCTGAAATCATCCAACCTATGGTGGTATGACAAAATGAATAATTAGTAGTTATTTAACCCTTTTGTTACCAACTCGCCTGAAACTGTCCCTGTTTCTTTGATAAAAAAACCATTTGTTTTAAAGTGTTCATATCTAAATTTAAACCTCCATTATAATTTTATGTAAGAACTATTAGCTAACTTATATTCCAAACACCAACTTAATAATGAGAAAGTTAGTTATTTTACTAAATCCCTCCAAATTCTTGATTATTTTCAAATTAATTGAAAATTGTAGGCAGTGTATTTTATTAGAAATATGGTAACAAAAGGGTTAACACCATATTGTTATTACCATAGTGTAGAAGCATATATGTTTGTTGATTGGTTAGTTAGTCATTCAAGTTCAGTGTATGAATGTCAATAGGGTTCAATACAGCAGAGTTATATACATATATACATTTTAATGAAATTTTCCATTCCATTCAGCCATTTTCGATCCACTGCGGGATGAAGCTTCAGCATGCTGTTGCTTGTTTATTTATGCTGGTTCTAGGCTTACCTGTCCATGCTAGCCAATTGCAGGTTGGACAAGGTGCTCCCATTGGCACCTAGGTGGAATTTGAACTCAGAACGTAAAGAGCAGGAAAAGATACCACAAGGCATTTTTTCTGATGCTGTAACAATTTTGCCAATCCACCACCCTGGACTGGTACTTTATTTATTGACCCTCAAAGATGAAAGGCAAAGGAGGCCTTGGTGGGATTTGAACTCAGAGCGTAGATTACCAGAACGAATACTGCAAGGCATTCTATCCAATGTTCTAATGACTCGGCCAACTCACTGTCTATTATGAGAGGCTAGATATGTATATATTAGCTAAGGCTGGTTATAAATGTTAGAAGAGGATAGATATAGGTATTGCCCTGGGTTATAATTAAACATATATTAGGGGTTATATATAAATATTAGCAGGGGATAAATATAAATATTTAAAGGATTAGATATAAATTTTTGTTTCTGAAATATTCCTTATTTCGTTGACATTATTGTCTGAAATGTTTTCTATTGCATGTTCTCTATTTCCAGTTGGTGGAAACACTTCACAGACCACTCTATCTACACAATTGTATCGGCTGTCAAGTCTGGTTGACAGACTGGAGAACAGGGTAATCTGAACTATTTATAAGCTTTATCTTCTGCATTGTAAACATTCCAGCTGTAGTCTATGAATATGTCTTTGGGATGGTCACATGGAGTTGTTGGGTAAGTTTAATGTGGTTAATATTTCATAGGAGAACACATTAGAAAAAGTTGTAGGAAGTTGAAGTTAAGTAAGCAAAGTTGTGGATGTTATTTAAAAAAGAAAATTTAGTCTGAGGGTGGGCTAGTGGTGGGAGGTGATGCCAATGATGTTTACAGGTTTTTCGTCACTGGCATGGTTGAAGCAGTTGACATTTAAACTTCTACAGATTCATACTTGTAGGGAAAAAGTAGAGGGGGTAGAGAGTGAGTTCTGGGGGAATGTATTCTGGAGAGAATGGATTGAGCAAAGTGTTTCATGTAGAGTTTGTTGGGTGAGATAGTTTAGAAGAGTAGAAGTGGTTATAGTAGCAGTAGCAGAGACAGCACATTGGTGGGTTAGAGCAATGTGTCTCAAAGTGGGTTCCCGGAAAACATTTTGGGGTTCCACACGATAAGGTGTCTTTTAATAAAATTTTATTTTATAAAAAAAAATGGTATTCATGATTTTCAAATAAATTCTCTCAAGTAATTTTTGCTTCATATAATGTTTTATTCAAATTAGGGTGGCAGGGGTTATCTGTAAAATATAGGCATGGGTTCCGCGATTTTTGGAAAATTGTATAAGGGTTCCATGACAAAATAAGTTTGAGAACCACTGGGTTAGAGGTTATAGTGTGCTGGATGGACTATGGACTAGTGTTTGTATCATCCCAGAGATGTGATCAGCACCTTAGTAGGATTCACTCGAGCTTTGTAGAAAGGAAAAAACTGATCAGGGTTAAAGTATTTTCTGACTCTGAAAGGAAACTTAGGTTTTCGGTTGCAATTTTAGTATTGTTATGGGTGTGCGATTGCCATGACAGATTATCATAGATTGTACGGTCTAGCCTTTGCAGTGACTTTGAAAGTTTTAATTGTGTTGTTCCTGAGTAGGGAGAGTGTACTATTACAAGCCTGTTTCCTTGATATGTGTAGTAATTGTGTCTTGGTGCTGTGAAAGGAGGCTAGATTGTCATGTTCCAATTGAAGAATTTTTACAATACCTCTGTTCATAGAAGTAGTGCAAGCCTATCATGAAGTATTTAAGTTGTATTGTGGATGACACTTGTGTGCAACAGGTTATTAAGGAGTGAAGAATAATAGGAGTTTATGTGGTTAAATGTAACAGTGAAAAAGTCGTTAATGTATAAAAGGAAGAGTGTAGGAGACATAACCAAACCATGAGGCCTCCCAGAGTTGATAGAATAGGAGATGAAGTCCAGATAACATGATGTAGGAAAGCAGATTTCCAGTGGATCTGTTTCTACAGAAAAAGGAAAGAGAATCATGGTGATAAAGGAGGTGGCTTTATGACTATTTCTATATCATTTGAGATCTTGAAATAGTCATAAACATTCTTGTGTGCTTCTATAAGCTGGGATAGATGCCCATACAGAGAAAAAGATTAAAGAATTTGGTGAGGATATGAGCTAACATAGGAGCAGAATGATTGAGGGTAATAGAAGGAATATGATTAAGACCAGTTACCTATTTAATAATAATGAAATCATTGTGTACAGTGCTCAGGTGCACTACAACTCAGCAAAAGTGCATGTATAGTACATAGAATAATGCACAAATGACAGTAAAATGAAC
>JAOPJM010001291.1:41597677-41613051 GCA_027124095.1 Muusoctopus leioderma
TATATATATATATATATATATATATACACGTGTGTGTGTGTGTGTGTGTGTATCCCACTTCCAGCCACGATACCTCCGATGTTGATGATACCACTCCACTCTTCCCCAACTATCTGCAGACAAGCGTCATCCACATGCCACATAGACACCTCACGTCAAACACATTGCCTCCACGAACAGTGAGCTTGAAAACCCTCTACAATGGAGAGATGACATTGTTGTTTCTTTGAACAGTACAAAGACTCACTCACTGCTCATATCAAGGAAACAATATTACACCTCAGCCTTGGACAACACGCAGTTAAAACCCTCACAGTTGCTACAAATGCTAGGCCTCACAGTCACTAATGCTGGCAATCTCACATTCATAACATAGCAGAACGTGTGTCCCAAAGACTAGCCCTCAGAGTCGGAAATTACTTTAGCCCCAAACAGCCAAAAGAAAACTATCGGCTTATTGGCAAGGACTGACTCCTCAACACACTGCAACCGCGCGCCTACAGACATGCTTTCACCTCACTCTACCTTTCATACTGCTATTACAATAGTCTCTGCTCTTCAGAGCTAGCTAGTTGCGTACCACTTCACCCAACACAACCGTCTCTCATTTTCTCGTAATCCGTTCTGTGTTTCCCTCCCAGGCTCTGCAATAACCACTATTCCAAATTCTTCTACCCCAGAAAGTCAACCACCTGGAATTCCATTTCCGCTCACGTTTTTCGTGCAGGCGTTGACTTATATCTGCTAAAGCTGAACATCAACTTCATCAATCATACCAGTTTCGGAGGATCTGCGAAGGTCGTAGCACAACCCCTTTATCCTGATTAAACCATAACAAATGTATATGTGTGTGTATATACACATAGAGTTCCAGTTTGCAGCCAATATTTTGCGAAGAATTGCGGGCATTTGTTTTAATCTTCATTCATATAAAACTGGTACTTAATTTAAAGACACTAGAGGATTGAAAATCGGAGTGGATATTGCTGGGTTTGAACACAGAACGTAGAAAAACGAAACTAAATATTCTGTGACACTATAATGTTTCTGTGAACTCGCTGCTCTAAATTATATTAAAATGAAATTACGGCTATGTTATTATTGACTTTAGAATCAACTGAAACCATACTCTCATTATGATATTCTGTGTATTTTCGATTATTGAAAAGGAACTCATAACACCTTTTATTGTGGCAATGAAAATTTGGATTGGTCGCAAACTCTCATAGATCGCCCTCTAACTTCTTTAATTTCTGAATTATATGTGAAATATTATCTGAGTTAGTCTCGATGCCTTAGAGGTCGGACACTGGAAAGCTATGACGTTTATTTCATTAATTTTCAAACCGACTAACAAAGTAAGCAAACTAAAATATGTAATCGGTCGTTAAGTCGCACCAGGACGTTTATTAGCCTGTAGACACATGCACACACATTGAATTGCGCGCATATACATGCATAAAGACCAATACATACAACCACAAATATACAAATAGAGGCACATAAACATACAGACAAGCAACGGGGAAAAAAAGACCATTAAGACAAACAGAAATATAAATGCACAATTAACATAATATCTATACTACTCGAAGAAAGATCGAAGAAAATAACATTAAATTTACTGCTAGGCAATCCAATGTGGCCTACTCCAGAGTAAACCCATCACTAATGCAAATGTGAAGTTATTAATGATAGTTAACATTTATAGATTTCTAATTGGAAGTGAATCATTTCTCCCATTCCCAGTCAGAAAACAAGAACTGTTACCGGATTTATGTAGCAGTTGCAAAAAGATCGGAATGATTACTTAAAATTGCAGAGAAACTCTTGGGACCTGAGTAAATATTATCATCAAATCACGTGGCGTTCCTCCACATCAGAAGGCAGACATACTATCTCCAATTTGCTATAGCAACGGCTAGCCAGCCCACAACATGTACAGCTAAAGATAACGAGCTAAAGAGGGAGCCTCTACGTGGTCGGTTGCTCGACCTGCTAAAAAATAAATGTCGAATTTCACTCAAATCAAATCCTACAACCTTAAAAAACGGAAGAACACATTGGATAATGTATTCCTAGATACAATATGCCTAAAAAAATGTGATGGTCACGACTATAGTATCTTTGATTATAGGTCTGCTCGATGTCAGAGCTGACCAGTGGCTAAACAATTACAACAGAAAATTATTTTCGCATGTGTAACATCCTATGGCTGTTGTATGTTAGGCTCGTCAGTGGTCCAATATGGATGGGTGGGGATCTAAATACCTTCGACATGAGATGGAGCAGTGTTACCAAAAACTAACACCACATAAATCGCAACAGACGATTTCTTGACACACTTTAAAACATGCAATTTTATCAAGTTGTCATTTTCCAAAGTGTTAAAACCATTTTTAATGTACCGCTCAGTGCCTCCTCCACTTAAACATGACTTTTAAAACACTAGACTGCGATTGTCACCGACATCGCTCGTCATGCTCTAACGTCAAAGGCTTAAAGGTTGATGGTATATGTTTTAAAGTAAGGCTACCTGGCAACTACATCTTCATCAGTGTAATTTGGGATAACTTCACGAGCACTCCAACTACATCGCTGTGTCCTACATCTACATTCTAAACCAATGTTACAATGAAATCTAGAATCCTTAATGAATAGCAAAGACAGAACATACCTCTTCAGAATGTCGTCCTTTCAGTAATAGTACAAAGAGGAATGCCGTAAAATTGCTCCAAAATTTAAACTCAACCAACTCTGAACAATATCTTTGTTCTCCCATTGAAAAAAAAACTCGCTGTCAAATCTTATCGCGTAGCATCATCCGAATACAATTTTCCCAGTTTTCAAATCTGGAAATTATACTGGCCTAGTATTGATTACTAAACACCAAAATCTATAACATCAATTGTGTCAAACATATTGCAGCGTAATCACAGTTACCATGATTTCCACAAATGGAGTTCCTCAGAATAATCTCTTACTTCAACAGTTCTACTAGTATACGAAACGGCAACGAAGAAACCGATTCTTGGATTTCTGCAGAACCTTTTACAAGCTGAGTTTCCGAAAGGCTGGTGAGAGGGTGGGAGGGAGGAAAGTATCCTCAGACTGGAGGCCTGAATGATTGCAACATAGTGGACTCTACTAAAGGCAACCAAGGACCAGGTGGTGGTGTAAAGCCGGGCGACAGATAAAGTCTACTAACCAAGTGGGCTACGGTGGGATTTGAACTCAGAACGTAAAGAGCCGGAATAAATACCGCAAGGCATCGTATCTGCCGCTCTAACGATTCCGCCAGTCCACTGCCCTAGACTGGTACTTTATTTATCTACTTCGAAAGGATGAAAGGCAAAGTTGACCTCGGTGGGATTTGAACTCAGAGGGCAGGGAGTCGGAACGAATACCGCAAGGTATTCTGTCCGACGCGCTAACGACTCTGCCAATCCGCCGTCTATACTTGTGACAGACTGACAGACTTCAATCCTACTTAGATTATCTTGATTTAATTTCTCCTCTTTCCGTAAACTTTTACAATTTATGTAAATGTTTATTTCTTTTCGGTTTATTGAACTGTTAAATTATATCAATATTTTTCTCCTTTTAATTCCTCACTTTACACTATTTCTCCTTTGATTGCTTAAGTAATTTATTATCTGGCTACGAGGATACCAACAGAACAGAACAGAAACCCATACAGTGAGATAAATGATGGATAGACAATTTCAGCGCAAATTCATTTCTGGGATTAACAAATACCCTCCTTTTTTCTTTTGTCAGTCTGTGTCCCTTTTTGAATCTATTTTACCTTTTCTTTTTTTTCTGTTTCTCCGACTCTTTCGTTGTTTTGTCTAATTCTGTTACGCTTTATATAGCTTATTCTATACATCTATCTGCCTGTCAGTTTATTTTCAGTCTGTCTATTTGTCTATTACTCTTTCTGTATGTCTCTTCCATCTCCTTTCTCTCTCTCTCTCTCTCTCTCTCGCTCTCTCCCCTCTCTCTCTCTCTCTCTCTCTCTCTCTCTCTCTCTCTCTCTCTCTCTCTCTCTCTCTCTCTCTCCACTTCTAATAGTCATATGCTTAACCGACGCGCTACAAACATACCGTTTCATAATGTTACATTTTTGTCACTTGACTCGCGAGATTTCTCAGTGGATCAAATTGCAACTAGTTACATAATAAAGATATTTTCTCACTACCATCCAATGTATGTGTCATTATATTGGTCATACAATCTGAGCAAATATTACTCCATAAGTAGCTAACACTCCTTCAAATATTAGCTCAGCTCAGCCATTCACTACTTGCTCCCTTATATGGAATACTACACCATACTTGACTACTGTGCCTCTACGTGGTTGCTCGACTTGCAAGAAATAGCAGCCAAACCTTCCTCAAATCACACCCTGGTGTCTTTGGAAAGGAATGGACACATTGGATGATGTAGTCCTACATACCCACAAAATAATGGGATGGTCACAGCTGGAATGCCTTGGATCATATGTCTGTTCGATCAGAGCTGACCTAGGGCTAAACAACAACTGATATTCTTGAATATGTTATCCTCTTTTGAAGACGAAATGGAGTAGTTTGAGATAAATTTGGCAACTGGTTCTAGCAGATTGAACGACCACGTTTCATGGAACTAAAATGACATTCACATTGCAATGATACAAGACAAAGTTACAAACCACAGAGACTGTAAGCTTAAACAATCCCAAACATAGATCTAAAGCAACTAAGGCAGTCACCAACATTTTCTACTCTTTCTACCAACATTGCCAAATCCCCAGAATCTGAACACGAGGCGATCAATTTTAAAACTTAACAAAAACGCAAACTTGATAGAAACATAACTTCATATCCAACGCATTTCCCTTTCAAACTCCGAACACAGAGGCCACTATTCTCAACTGCTATATTATTCACAGACCTCTCTCAAATAATACAACACATCTTCAAAAACAGCAACAAAATTACAGTCTTATACGCACTATTCTAATTACCAAATACATCATCAAAGCTTTCGATTCAGATCCTCGCTATCCGCTAATAAACAAAATGCTAAACCACTTGCAAAAATACAAAACAAAATAATGGTTGGCAAATTATCGCTAAGTTCGCCAAGCCTATGTAGAAACAATAATAACACATCTAGAATATGTAGTAAAGTTTCGAACGGATTACTGCAATGATCCTTCTCTCACTTAGACTTTTTAACGACCTTCCTACACCCTGATAAAACATACACGCAGCCCCATAGAAAGATGACATCACACTTATCCCCTTCCACCATTCACTAGACATAGCTACACCAATAACTCCAATCCTACATCAGCCACGTAGAAACCGGTTCCAATTCAATAGACTGATATTAGCACCTACCGTATCCCTCATCTCCCTTTTCACTAGCAACACTAAATAACATTAAATACAAGCAATCTTCACACTCAACGGCATAAACATACCGCACAAACATAAAACACAATAATACTAGGAATTACATTGCTCCCAAAACATACATTTTTTGGAGGTGTTGTAGATAATTCCTAGTATTAGGAATTAGAACACATAGAAGATAGTAAAAAAAGAAAAAAAGAAAAAAGATGTAGAATCACGCTAAGCGCACTCACATACACCTCATTTGTTCAACACAAAGAAAACCATTATATTAAAAACTATATTAAATTTATCATGGATTATGCCAGTCCTGCCTGGCCTTTCAATTTTCCGCAATAAATCACAATAAAGAACACAAAATGGCGTTCTTTACATTGTATACTATACAAATGTATGTTTTAGATTCACACACACGCATAATGTATTTGTATTTTTATATATGTGTTTTTGCCTGCTACTATTCAAACGAGACAGACTTTACTTTTTTTTCATCTTTCTTATACCGATAAAATAAGTACCAGTTAAATTCTAGGTCTATCTAATCGACTATACCCATAACGTACAAATATGAAATATATTATATACACAAATGCATTATATTTTTATATATACATACATAATGTGTTTGTGTTTCGATATAGTGCTTTTTGTCTATACACATATGTTAATGTTTAATAAATCTTCAAGCATACAAAATGATGCATGAACAGAAATGTATTCATAGAACTGATGCATCCTATCCCCTAATTGTTATACCTTCATATTGAAAAAAACATTAAAAAAAACAAAAAACGCCACAATAAAAAAAAAACAAAAAAAACGGCAACCCCAAATATAGTCTACAGCTAAATGGCCCAATTCCACAGTGTTAGAATGGCAGGCAGAATTATGTGCTGCCGCCATATAGTATGGAATGTCCTTTCACTGCCAAATTTACAGATTCCTTTTCTGCTTATGTGATTTTACTAATGACTTGAACTGATGTCTCTTGTGTGGCATTTTTATTTATGTTTTGTTTAATTGCTATTGTTTCATATTCATGTTGTGGTTATGTTGTGTATATTCAACTTTGTATTAATACTCTTTGTTTCATGCTAAATCAAGAAATCATCGCCATCGTAATCGTCACTGCCGTCATCACCGTCTTTGTCATTGCTGTTTGTTTTTAGTATGGTGATGTTGAATAAATAACCCCCCCCACCCCCCACCAAAAAAAAAATGTTAATCCTTTCACGATTCCCAAGGATATATAGATTTTGTGCTTAATAGCAACTTCCCCAGCGATAAACAGTTGATAGGTAAATATCCTTCTGGATGCTTGTTTATCACCGGTAACTTTTCATAAAAATGTCTGGTACCATATTTTACCATAACTGAACTGAATTGAAAAAATGTAAAATTATGTACCTTACTTATAAACAACAAAAAAAACAGGCCAACAGCCCAGTAACATATCCGCTCGTCTATTTTACTTCTATTTAAATAACCAATTAAATAAATTATATGACTCTTATATCCAGATCCTAGGTCTAAAGATTGTAGTATCCTAGTATTTTTTTGTGATCGACGAGCAAACATTTTAAGTGCAAGACTTCACACCAGAATTAAGAATTCGTTTTGATTTTTCACGTAATTTTGTTCCATTGGGTGACTTTCGCCGCTTGCAGACCACTTGATTCCCCGGACTCTGGAGTTGATATTGTTTTATTACTTTGTGTTATCGGCTTTTGGTTTTTCACTGTGACCCACGAATTGTCTTGCTTTTGTTGATTCCTTGAATACAGATTTTTAAAATTATTAATCTTTCCTTTATTTAAGTATACTTACCAAATTGTTTCAATCTCTGACTAATTATTACGCTCACTGAATCGTTGAATTTATTCTCATTCACTTAAGAATGATATCTCATCATTTACTCGTTTAATGTTTAATTTTTGTTGTCAAACAGCAAGTGATTTCACCAATCTCTTTCTTAATTTAATCGACTATTTAGAAATATTTAATTTCCACTTTAACTGAATCTCTTTCCTCTATCAGATATTCTCTAGCTCTTAATATATTTCATTGTATCATGATATATAACTAACAACAGCATTCTTGTTAAGTATTTTACTTCATCTTTATTTTATTATTTCGCCTTTTCTTTTTATCTTGTATATCTATAGTTCTCCATAACACCTATATCACATCAATCATTATCTACCTGACATGTAAATTGTTAGGAAATAATCCAGGACAAAATAACTACAGGAATCTTCCCTCCCTCCCTCCCTCTCTCTCACCTCCCTCCCTCCCTCTCACTTTCGCTCACGTACACAGGAATACACGTTCATTCATAATATCACGTTCTCCCTTCCCCCACAGAGTAACATAGATACTCATACAATTAATAGACACTTACACATTAGCACACACAGCATACACACATACATACATGTCACACACTCAAGGTTTATATTTTACATAGTACCTCATATCTAGGTCATTTTTGGATAATTGTTCCTCCTTGTTTTACGTCGCACTTCTTCATCAAGTGGAGTCTCATCACACGCCATTATGTCTGCCAATGTACAAACAAAGTTCTTGTCTCTGTCAATCATAGAATTCCCTTCTCCTTGTTTGGGCAGTTACGTTTTATTTTCCAATACCGGAATATAGTTTCTCACATAGGCACACATACACACATATTCTCATTATTACAATATCTTACATGCACTGTGACTCTCAACTTACTGGAACACACAAAATGTATTTTCCCCGCTACATAAACAAAAACAAAAATAAAAAAAATAAAAACAATCATAAGTATTGAAATGGATATGTCAATCACTACATGTCATTTAGTCTACTTCCCATATTCAAATATTCTGTATGGTCTATATTATTACTGCAGTGGTGCTGATGTGCGCAAATACATACGTAAACATGTTTATATTGGTGTTGGGGACGGAACACATGACATTTTGGAGGTGAGTGTAAAGTGACTGCTTATTAACCAGGGTGGGGGGAATATTCGAAGGTGGTATAACATGATTCAGATGACTACACTTAGTACTCAGAAACAGTCCTTGCAACTGCTGTTAGTTTTGGTTGCTACAAAAGAATGCCAGCTGCATTTTATGTCTCATGGTGGTATCAGGAAGCCTCGTCTCTGACACACTGGTAATGTCGTCGATGTAATAATCAAATTATTTGCTCAACAGTGCTCATTTTCTCTTTGCTTTGTTCTAGTTGACACCGAGAAGTGTTCTAATATTGAAACATGGTATAAGTAGTTTCTTTGAGTACACCCACAACAATATATACACTTACTGTGATAAGCCAGTGTGATAATCATTGGATTCCAAGGAATAAACTTGGTATGCTTATACTGCAGTATGCACCAGCACTAATTTACTGGATTGCACACAAGTGATGACCTACTTCCAGTCATCTCAAGCTTGCTGGTAGTACAAGGTTTTTATCGCTTTTAAACTGAGTCGCCACATAAGTTCACACACATGTTTAAGGTGCAAGAAGTGTCGTGCAAGTCTTTTACACACCATCTAAGTAGGAGTCGCATATCTAAGGGGATGCAACTGAAGGTATAGATAGTGACGGTTGGACATAAGTACAACCTTACTGTAATATCTACTTTAAGAGAATTTAGAGTTCAGTTTTGTCGAGCCACTACTGAAAAACTATAAAGACATACATCTTCCAGATATCCACCGCCTGTGGCCATAACTTCTGAATTTTCTTTATGTTGGGTTCCGAAACTCTTTCATGGGAATGAGATATATTCGCAAACCAATTGGTTTCTTCTTCCTTGATTCGCTGATGGCCAAAGCCGAAAAGCACTTCTGCTTGAAGAACTGGTTTTAAAGTGGTTGTAACTTGCTTTTCATCCGTTCTCCTGTTAGTAGGAATTGATTCTTCCAGACACTGGTGAAAGACCACACAAGAAGACTGATTGATAGATTGAGTTATCAGATGTTATTTGAAACGTACGTCATTAGGAGCACTTTGTACGTTTGTCCGACTAAAACATCAGCTATACTAACTATTAGAGCTGTATTAGATGCTTTTCAACATTTCAACATTTTCATCGACATACCGCATATCCGAGTTCAAAGATATCTATCCCAAGATCAATTCAGTTTATCTCCGTCATCTGTATCGAAAGACAGTAATAAACGGCGGCAAATCTATTTGATTACAGCACGGGTCCAACAATAATGTGTCTTGCGCATTGTTTAGATAATATTAATAGGTGGATATCAGAGAAAATAATGTCAACAGAATTGATCATACCTTCTCACGTAAAAGGCTTTTGTTCAAGAAAAAGAACAGATTTAAAGCGATAAATAGGAATTTATCAGCGAAAACATCTCTCCAGTAATTGTTAAATATAAGTTAGAAATCTCAAAATACATACGGTGTACATGCGTAAGACAGACATACATACATACATACATACATACGTATAATAACACATGTATGTATGTATGTATGTGCGTTGTGTATGTGTATGTATGTATGTATATATGTATATATATAGGGGGAAAGAAGGGGGGAAAGAATGAGAGAAAGAAAGGGAAAAGAATGAGAGAAAGAAAGAGAGAGAATGAGAAAAAGAAAGGGGAAGAGAAATGAAAGGGTGGTCAGATAGTCACAGGCTAATGGCGAATGGTATTAGATAGATAGATACTAAATAGTCAAGCCGGCGTAACCTGAATATTTCAGATATACCCCTACAATACTACATTCATGCGTGTATGGGTGTGTGGTGCAAAAACATTCACATTTACAATATACTTTACAATATGTTAACACTATGAATGGCACAATTTAAATAAATTTACAATATCATTTTTAAAGTTAATATATTCATACGTGTGTGATACAATATATTCATTTACATTACACTTTTTCAATATACTAGTCCATAAACATATAAACACAGAAACATTCATACGTATGCAATCATCAATATCGACATATACCGATACAAACCGGTACGAACCGTATAACAATATTACCCAATCATTGTCAAATCAATCTCCGCTAAGTCACCTATCGCTTATAAAGGCTTGTGATCAAGTAAATATACAAATACTATGGGAGCGCATAAGCGTTCACAAAAATATAAACATATAAACATATCAGGTCAATACAATGCAACGTTATACGACAGGTGATCTCAGCATCTTCCATTGAGTCACCTATCGTTAATAAAGTCTTGTTTCACGTTGCCTAAGTACAGAGGAGCACTGTAGCATGCTTCCTTAGCTCCTATGAAGAAAGTGCTTTTCTGTCATCGTCGTCATCATATTTAAAAAATGGCAAGAATGACTGTATATATGTGTCTTGGGCAAGTGTCTTCTACTATAGCCTCAGGCCGACCAATGCCGTGTGAGTGAATTTGGTAGACGGAAACTGAAGAAGCCCGTCATATATATATATATATGTGTGTTTGTGTTTGTTTCTTTATGTCCCGTAACTTAGTGGTTCGGCTAAGAGACCGATAGAATAAGTAGCAGACTTAAAAATAAGTACTGGGGTTGATCTGATCGACTAAAAACCTTCAATGCGGTGCCCCAGCATGGCCGCAGTCAAATGACTGAAACAAGTAAAAGAGTAAATACAAACAATTTGTATGAAGATAGACTTAAAAGCGAATACATCTCATGTAGTCTACAAGTTGACAACTAGGTAAAAAAATGATCGGAAAGTTTAATTAAGAAAATATTTGTGGAGAAGAAAATTTAATGTAGGAAAATCTGATATAGAAAAATTTAATATTGGAAAGTTTAATGTAGAAAATATTGGTGGAAAAAAATATTTTTATATTGGAAAATGTGATATACAAAAATTTAATATTGGAAAGTTTAATGTAGAAAATATTGGTGGAAAAATATATTTAATGTAGGAAAATTTGATTTACAAAAATTTAATATTGGAAAGTTTAATGTAGAAAATATTGGTGGAAAAAAATATTTAATGTAGGAAGATTTGATATACAAAAGTTTAATGCCGGAAAGATTTATATAGAAAATATTAATGTAAAAGAAAATTTAATGTGGGAAAATTTGATATACCAAAATTTAATATTGGAAAGTTTAATGCAGAACATATTTGGAGGAAAACATATTTAACGTAGCAAAATCAAATTTAAATTAAAGGAAATATATTTAATGTAAAGAAATCTAATGTAGAAAAAAAAAAGCGTAGAGAAATTTCAATAACGAAAAATGTAATAACAGAAAAAAATTATATGTAGATAATAATTAATGTTGAAACATTTAATGCAGAAAAATGCACAGACTCATGTAGGAAAATTTAATGTAGAGAGATATATTATTTTATTCTTTTATTTGTTTCAGTCATTGGACATTATATCGACCCCCACTACTTATTTTTAAGTATGGTACTTATTCTATCGCCGAACCGCTAAGTTACGGGGCATAAACAAAGAAGCACCGAAAGTCAGACACACACACACACACACACACAAACACCCACACCGATAGAATAAGTACCACACTTAAATATATATATATATATATATATATATATATATATTTATGTGTGTGTGTTTTTGTCTCGACGGGCTTCTGCACAGTTTCCGTCTACCAAATTCACTCACACGGCATTGGTCAGCCCGATGCTATTGTAGGAGACACTTACCCAAGGTGCCACCACACCACAGTGGGACTGAACCCGAAACCACGTGGTTACGAATCGAACTCCTTAACCACACAGCCATGCCTGCGCCATATTGTAAAAAAAAAAAATAATAATAATTCTAGAGAAATCGAATGAAAAATAATGAATGAAGCAAAATTAACGTAGCAAAGTTAATGTAGCAAAGTTAATGTAGCAAAGTTAATGTAGCAGCGTTAACGTAGCAAAATTTTAATGCAGAAAAAATTTAATGTAGAAAAATTAATGTAAAATAACGAAAAAAAAAATAAAATAATGAAGAAGGGAAAAAAAACGAGTTGTTGATTGAATATATTTGTTTTTACTCACGTCTTGGTATGCAGAACGAGGCTCCATGGGGCGTGGCAAAACAGGCCTGGAAGGCGGGGTAAAGTTGATAGGGCGGAGCTAAAGTCAACGTACAGTCAGCTAGCAGCGACGAGGCACACGACGACGACGACGACGACGACAGCGACAACAACGACGACGATGACGACGATGACAGACATGATGACAATGATGACGACGATGACAGTGAGGATGGCGATGACGATGAAGGCGACGATGATAATGACGATGATGATGATAATGACGATGATAATGAATTTGTTCGATTCAAGTCTTTCTTTGATTGGAAGGTGCGGCGATGGAGATTCGATCCCAGAATGTCTTTGATCAGAAACGACGGTTTCTTCATTGTGACACAACTGTTGTTGTGGTTGTTGTTGTTGTGGTGGTGGTGGTGGGTGTGGTTGTTGTTGTTGTTGTTGTGGTGGTGGTTGTTATTGTTGTTAGATAGATGTTGAAGTGATGGTGGTGGGAGTGGTGGAGGTGGTAGCGGTGGTGGAGGAAGCAACGGTTGTGGTGACGGAGATGTCCCTGGTGGTGGTGGCGGCGGCGGTGGCGGTGGTGGGGGCAGTGGTGGTAGTGGTGGTGGTGGTGGTGGTGGAGGCAGTGGCGGTGGTGCCAGTGGAGGAACGTGGCGGTGGAGGCTGGCAATTTGCATCATCATCATCAGATCATTGGAGACCATCTCATCATTAACTGGTGGTTAACTTAGTGGGGGGGGGGGGCGTTCACACAGGAAGTTCGTGTATGTGTGTATGTTAGTGTGTGTGTTTGTGTGTGTGTTAGTGTGTATGTTAGTGTGTGTGTTTGTGTGTGTTAGTGTATGCTAGTGTGTGTGTTTGTGTATGTTAGTGTGTGTGTTTGTGTATGTGTGTGTGTGTGTGTGTGTTTGTGTATGTATGTGTGTATGTTAGTGTGTGTATGTTAGTGTGTGTGTTTGTGTGTATGTTAGTGTGTGTGTGCAGTGTGTGTGTGTATGTTAGTGTGTGTGTTAGTGTTTGTGTGTGTGTGTGTTTGTTAGTGTGTGTGTGTGTGTGTGCAGTGTGTGTCTCGGTGGAGATAGTGCGATGGAGGTGTTGGTGTTGTTGTTGTTGTATGTGATGGTGTTGGTGTTGTTGTTGTTGTATGTGATGGAGGTGGCGGCGGTGTTGTTGTTGTTGTTGTATGTGATGGAGGTGGTGGCGGTGTTGTTGATGATGATGATGATGATGGAGGCGGCGGTGTTGTGGCTGTTGATGATGATGGAGGTGTTGGTGTTGTTGTTGTAAGTGATGGGGGTGGTGGCGGTGTTGTTGTTGATGATGATGATGGAGGTGGCGGCGCCGGTGTTGTGGCTGTTGATGATGATGGAGGTGTTGGTGTTGTTGTTGTATGTGATGGAGGTGGTGGCGTTGTTGTTGTTGATGATGATGATGGAGGTGGCGGCGGTGTTGTGGCTGTTGATGATGATGTTGGTGTTGTTGTTGTTGTATGTGATGGAGGTGGTGGTGATGTTGGTTACTGATGCTAGCAGTGACTGTCTCAGTGGTTGATGCCGGTGAAGTTTACACTTCCACTCCGGTGTCGTTTGCTGCTACAAGGCGGACTTTCGATTATCGATTGCTGGTGCTGTGTGCATATCGATGGATAATCGATCGTTCGATGCCAGATTCGTCCAAACATTATTTCGTCCAGTCAGCAGTTCTGTGATCGAAGAAGAAAATGAAAGAAGATATTAACGAAAATTAACGGATTAAATAAATGGAATGAATGAATGAGTGAATAACTAATTAACTTTCGGTTGAAATATAATAATAATAATAATAATAATAATAATAATAATAATGATAATAATAATAATAATTGTTTAATAATAATAATAATTGTTTCTAATTTAGGCACAAGGCCAACATCCCCAGTACTTAACTGGTACTTTATTTTATCGACCCCAGAAGGATGAAAGGCAAAGTTGACCTTGGCGGGATTTGAACTCAGAGCGAAGTGAGCCAGAACAAATACCGCAAGGCATTCTGTCCGACACGCTAACGCCTCTGCCAATACACTGCCTCAATAATAATAATAATAATAATAATATAGATACAGATATAGATATAGATATAGATATAGATATAGATACAGATATAGATATAGATATAGATACAGATATAGATATAGATACAGATATAGATATAGATACAGATACAGATATAGATATAGATATAGATACAGATATAGATACAGATATAGATATAGATACAGATATAGATATAGATACATAGATATAGATACAGATATAGATATAGATACAGATATAGATATAGATATAGATATAGATACAGATATAGATACAGATATAGATATAGATATAGATACAGATATAGATACATAGATATAGATACAGATATAGATACATAGATATAGATACAGATATAGATATAGATATAGATACAGATATAGATATAGATATAGATACAGATATAGATATAGATATAGATATAGATACAGATATAGATATAGATACATAGATATAGATATAGATACATATATGAAGGACTGGAATGAAAATCTCTGTACTCTGGTAGACATCTCATTCGATTCTGAACAATTATCAAGAATTATGGAAGGATCTTGAAATGGAAATATGCAGGATGTTGGGTATAGAAAACAATACCAATAACAACTGGAACACCATTTCTGTTTCTTTCTATATTTATCTGCCTACCATCTATCTACCCATCCATCCACCACACCATCTGCCTACCCATCCATCCACCATACCATCTATCTACCCATCCATCCACCACACCATCTGCCTACCCATCCATCCACCATACCATATATCTACCCATCCATCCACCACACCATCTATCTACCCATCCATCCATCATACCATATATCTACCCATCCATCCACCACACCATATATCTACCCATCAATCCATCCATCTACCCATCCATCCAC
>JAOPJM010001291.1:41656676-41665973 GCA_027124095.1 Muusoctopus leioderma
TGAGGTCGTCAGTATTTTTATTTATTTATTTATTTATATATTTATTGTAGCTGCTTAACCTTTTTAACTGGATATGAATTGTTTTTTTCCGGAATGTGGCAGATGCGTGGTTCGATCCCGTTGGCAGCTCCAGTCACATTTTTTCCTTTCTGAGTTTGTGTTTGTAAGATGTCTGATTTATTTTAATTTAATTTAATGCTTATTATATTAAAAAATATATATATCGAAAGATATTCTCAATAAAATATTAAAGATAGTATTAAAAATATAAAAACAAAATTGTAACTAAATAAAAAAAATACAAATCTTATATATCATTTAAATGCTAAAGAGTCTTCTGAATCACTCTGTATAACTTATCTTCAGGATTCGATTACTTTCGCCTGGTAGCCGAGAGATAGTAGCTAGCTTTACTTTATAAGAAATGTACGTACGATCAGGCTAGATTCGACTTTATTTACATACCGGTGCAAAATTAGCCGTTCATCTCAATTAACTGGAGCACCGACACATCGTATATGAGAATACATTCATAAACAAAATTACAATAATAAGTTTAATAAACATATTTTTAGCCTCGCTATTAAAAATGCCCCATGGTTAATCTACAGGGCTTTCAGCAGGCAGACAGAAAGATTGTGTCCACTCATCGATTAGTTTCGTCTTTCGCTAAAGCTATTACATTTGTTATAATGTAGTACTCACTACTAGCTCTCAGTAACCAGGAAAAAAGTAATCGAATCCTGACGATGGCTTTAATGAAAGCTGAAAAATAATCGTTTAGTCGACGCAATATTTCTCTCTCGCTTGTTTAACCACAGGTCTATTTTCACAGCGCAGCAGTTACAAATATGTTATTAAACATATAATAATAACTATTATAACATATATTAGTAACTATTCTTTATCAACTCCGGATGAATGTGAGTCTAAGTCGAACTCGATATGTAAAGGCACGTAACTAAATACGCGAACCCTATTTGCCAGTGCTCTACTAATTTTGCGATCAACCACACTCACTTGCATATATACATACGTACATACATATATACATACAAATATACATACTCACATAATAATTATACGCACATATACATTCACGGTCGACCCCATCCATTCCCTAGATATGCACATACAGAAACATAATCCCCAACACCATTTACACACACACACACACCAAAATAATTCACACACACAGACATACAGACATAGACATACACATTGTCTAGTCAATATAACTGACACTTTTACTGATTACACGACTCCAATTTCAGGAAAACGAAAAAGTAGCTAAAAACTAAATAAAGAAAACAAATAACAACGTATCAATGACTTCAGCCACCTCCTTGCCAACTACAACATCAACAACAACAGCAACCACATTGACGACAATGACAATAATAACAACGCCCAAATGAATAATCAGCCTTTGATTGCAAAAAGCTGATTCGCTATTCATATATACATCTGGCGTTGGACGGGCAGGAGGGGATATTGAGAGAAACAGTAAGTGAAATAGAGAGAAAGAAAGAGAGACTAAAGAGCAGAATGATATACTCACTAGAAAGAAAGGAGAGAGATAGAGAGAACCAAATACGTGGGTCATATTTGGCTCCTAACTGTCTTGTTACCCGACAAAATTATGACTAGTAACAATAGCTTCGACACAGTTGAGAGCAGCTTTTGTGAAGCAATACGTCTACATAGATACCGGTCGTCATATTGCGCTGTATGATCTGTTCGCTTCAACTCGTCTTTAGTATTGTATTTGCCTCTTATATAATTAGTCATTTTCACGGCGTGAATATACAGATTTGATATTGATACTTCACTTGGGTAGATTAGAAACAATTATTATGAAATAACTATCATTGATTTCTTACATAGATATATACTGTTTCAAATTTGCAGAGAAAAGGAAATAAGATCGTGAGAGATTGTGAGAAGTACACGTTGAATTTTAAATGAACAAGTATTGACTGATCTCGAAAAATCTTCCTGATTCTGAGCTATACGGAGAATAGTACAAATATCTTATTTAATCAACCGGATTTTATGTAAGGGAAGAGGTACTGACTTGTTCTCAATCCCGTACTAATACTTAAAACAGTGGCCGTGTAGGTTTTGAACTTGGAACAGTGAATATATATGAACTTCGAACAGGGAATATCATATATACGATTGGTGTTTGATTTATCGATCCCAGTGAAGGTTTCACACCATACGATATCTAAGACTGGCCCTCTTTCCCGATAGTAGTGATATTGGCGCTGATGCAGATAATATAGAGATTAATAACAAGTGAAAAAGCAACGGCAACCACGGCAACAGGGATAATAATCACAGGAAAATATATTCAAAACAGATGGAATAATGAAAGGGTTAATTAAATCACGAAATAGATGGCAGAAATGAAATATAAATCTCTCAGGATGGACGCCAGTACGATGTCAAAAGATAGTTGCTGCAGTATAAAATTAATTTATGTGATGAAGTACAGGCTCACAACTTTACATATTTTAATTTTTTCTGCACACCATCATACCCCACTTTCTGATTTTAACCGATCTATTGTTTACCGATATAGACTACTTTTACCTTCGCACCCTAATCTTTATTTGTAAACTGCATTTGTATCCTGAATTATGAAATACAGTTGTTTAGTGTGTGGAGACGTGTTATAAGCAATTGATAATCGGTAAAATTGAATATTAATTAGTTCCCTTTTTAAATGACGCGCAATGATCTAGATTTATAGGAGAGGAGAATGGGCTGTTCTGATGTTCATACCTTTCCAAAATCATTGTGAATTCATATTACTTCATCTGCAAGTGGAGTCCAACTCACATAAATTGAGAAAACTATACGTTCAACAGAGCAGGGATCTTTATGTATGTATGTATGTATGTATGTATGTATGTATGTATGTATGTATGTATACAGTTATGTCTCTTTTTAAAATTATTTAACTTCTTCCTATAAAGAAGGGGTTGGTTTCTAGCTAGAAACAAAGCTCAATCATTGGAATTTAGATAATAGCAACAGTAAAAATTTACGTGTTGAATTTTAGAAAAGTCTTGCATATTTTCATTGTTTTTCTTACAGATTGAATTATCAGAATATAAGTTAGATTTTCTCTTTCTGAAAATCTAAACTTTTTCAGAATACTAAACACTTTGTAATATAGCCAAGCATTTTGTAATATAGCTAAGTGTGTTACACTTTGTAATATAGCCAAGTGTGTGTATATTTATAATCTCGGTAGAGCAGTTTGTAGGTTTCGAAGCAGTTGGCTAAAAATGTTTCCTATCTCACTAATGTCAAATGAAATATTCACAACTGCTGGACAGCTCATCTCGACGACGTACATAGTTTTTGTTTCCTCTCTCAAACAACTACATCAGGCATATTATGCTTGCTTTTAGTGTAAGTTTTAATGAGAATGTTCCACCAATATTCTTCGTATTGGAATGTATAAAAATACTCACCATCACAAATTGTTTTTATATTTGTCTCAGGGCAGTCCTTCCTACGGATGACATTATATATTGTTTTAGCAAAATTGTCATCCCGCATTGAAAGGTAGTATCTTGATGACATGTTTGGGTAACTGCTGAACATATGTGTAATGTATTCCACAGATATGTGACATAATCAACATTTTCGTTTATATCTTGGGGATTGTCTCTTTTGTTCAACATATATTTAGTAGCTATCTCTTGTTACTTGATTGCGAAAGCACACCTTCAAAATATCACGTGGTATAAGGGTCACAAGTCCTAGAGAAGCTACACTTTCCATTGTTGTAGGCATCATTGTCATGTTTCCGGGAAATATACCCATGCATAATCTTTTGTTGATATGTAGAGTTTCTCCTTTAGGTCTATGTATGTATGTATGTATGTATGTATGTATGTATGTATGTATGTATGTATGTATGTATGTATGTATGTACATATACTGTTTGAAGCTAGAGTACTTGTCGTGGATTCTGAAATTTTATTAAGCCATGTATTTTAACGTGAGAGCTCGTTACATGCGAATCGAACGTGAAATGGTGTGTTCACTGATGTGATGATTGATTTGTCGAAAAAGTTCAGGAAGTAGTAAGTCGGACATCTTGATGTTCAGTAAAACTATTTAATGTAGAAAATACTTTTGTTAAAACTGTCTCACATACTAATTAGTGTTAGAGGAAATTGAACTTCTATCATAGTTTCTCTATTTCTTCATGTCATAACTAAATATTTTCTTGACATTCATTTACTATATTACACTTGTTACTAATTCGTTGCGTCATTCAATCCCATCATAACAGTCATTCACTATGTCAGTAACCACCAAGCAAAGTACCAAGCTTCATACCCCACCGTCCTGTCTTCTTGGTTTTAATGATAATCTAGTAAGGATGAAGTGAAGAAAAACTAAGTAGAGAAGATGGGGACGAGATTGTGAAATTATTTCGTAGCAATAGCAAAAAAAACAACAACAAAAAAAACAGGAAAATGTTTGAAATCAAAAACAAAATTATACCAATCAATTTTCAGAAAATGGGGAAAAATACCACCTTTATATTATTCATCTCAACAACTGTCTTCGCAATTTTGTTTCTACTCCTTTCCTTTTCTAATATTCCAATTTCTCTTGCTATTAGGCCTACTGTTTTAATCCCTTGTGGTTTACTGCAACTAGATTACCAGTTCAAGGTATTCACGTGAAGTAGGAAAAAATAGATAAAAAAGACACCATTCTGAATCTTTTTTTCAACTCTTCCAAAATCCATATTACGAATTGCATACACTGCACAATAACATTAAACTATTCTGTAGTACTATTTCAACCGTTTTTTAAAATATGTATGATTATTTTTGTATATCTGTATTTGTATTTGAATATTTTCTCTTTCTTAATATTTCTATTCCTTCATCTATATTTCTATCCTTTTCTCTTACTCATTTAACCTTATTTTTCTCTACCTCCCTTCATTCAATAACTCTTTCTTCCTCTCTCACCTCCTCTACTCCTGACTGATTTTATGAGCTGAATATGCTTCGCTGAGGAGATCTAACAAGGTCGAAACATATCCGTTGCTTTCACCAGTTGGCTTTTAAAACAAGATCCACTTTTCCAAAAATTTGGATTAGCTGATACTATTGGAGTTATATTTTTTGCTTGTTGTTTTTACATTTTAAACAACCCTAGAGTTGTCTTCTAATTGCAAGGATAATTTCAGTTAATTGAAGCTTTTCAACTCACAATAATACATATGTTAGGCTCTACCGTATGTGGTATTTAACATCTTTCCCCTGAGGTATTTTCCCTCAGCCTTATTGTTGATTTTATAAGTTATTCATAGGCGCGAAATAACCAAGTAGAAAACAGATTGGACTCTTAGATTATATTTACTAATTTCACATCTTCCATTTGCTACATTATTGTTTCTCTTACATCTGCATAACACGGTCACCTAGCTGTGGTGAATATGTGACAGATCTGGGAAATATTACTTGCGATAAAAGTTATCCTCTACAGAGAGAAGCAAACTTCAGATTTGGTTTCGTCAAGGAGAACATTGTTTCTTAAACTTTCTTCCATCGCAACTTTTACTTGACGAATTTTCTCGTGATCCTCTTTCAGTGTTATTAAATTCAATAGGTAATAAAAGAATATAACCCGGATGTGATTATATTAACCAACAAATTACTAATAACAAACCAAACCTCGAAAATATAAAACAATGTAGATACAAGATAAGATTACACAAAACTTTACAAATAGAACAAATATATAATATGGATATCTTCAGTGTCGTGGGTGTACTCGTTTGCTTCGACCCAATACAACAAACTGTGGCTTGATATTTATCAGTGATGTTCTTAAGGGAATTTCTACGTTCTGAATAATTGACCGGTATTTTGTCTTTATTGCCATTAAAGCTGAAGACGCAGATTTACACCAATATGTGGAAGGAAATGTAGAAGAACTGCAGTTGTTAATTCAGATAGTGTTAGGGATTCTGATTTCACATTCAGCCAATAAAAGACTCAAGTTTCCTTTTGAAAATTCAAGTCTGAGACTTGAATCACATGACAGCACTGCACATTCTTCTTCAGTCTTCAAAGAAAGATCTTTCAGATGTTCCATTGCTATAATGAATGGCATTTGGACCCAATCTAATTTAGAATTGTCTCTGTCTGGTAGAAAATATTTGCATAATTTTTGTTCATGCATATGAAATGCTCGATTATGATCTACTTAATCGAATTATAAGTGAAATTATTTTCATACACAAAATCATCATTGCATGAAAACATTTCAAATTTATCACTTTGTATTGCATGCTTTCATAGGTTTTTTTTTTTTCATGAATGCTCTGATTTTTACCTTGCAAAGAGAAAATGTTCGTCTTCGTCCATTGCACAGACATATTAAACTCATTAAGTTTCTCAAATATGTCTGACAAATAGTATAATTTGTAAAGCCAAAAACTTGTCCTTGACAGCCATTGCTCTTCAGTATGCGACATTGCACTTCAGTATGCGGTAAAAGTTTGCTGAACTTGGATTCCATATCCTGGTATAAATTTGCGAATAGATGGTTATTCAGTGCGTGACTTTTAATGAAGTTGATAGTTTTAATTGCATCTTTCATTACCGCACTTAGCTCTGAAGGAATTGTTTTTAGCCATTAAGGCCACTCGATGAATCATGCACCGAGTGAAAGTTGTAGGAGCATTGCTTGCATATTTAACCTTAGCTTAAAATCCTACGTTTATTTTCATTATTGCTGCTGCCCCATCTGTACATAAATCAACACAGTTATTCCATTCCTGTCCCACTTCCTTAAAAACTGGTCTGTTTTAAGGAAAATATCTTCAGCTGTTGCACGTCCATCTAACGATCGACAAAACAGAACATCCTCGTACACACTGTTTTCATGCGAACATCTGAGAAATACTAGTATTTGAGCTGCATTTGTAATGTCTGTCAATTTGTCCAACTGAATCGCCAATTTAGCACTTCCTCCAACTTTTTCAATAAACTACACAAAGTTGCTAGCTTCAGTAATTCGATTACATACCATATCATTTAACAGTAGAAGTTTTCTTATTTTGTCCGCATAGGTCTTTCTGTGAATAACTCCATGAATAATCGAGTGACATAATACAAAATGCGTTACAAATCATTATAAAATCAAAAGTTAATTATACTAAACTTACAAAAATTATTATTGATAACGATATATAGAAGCATCTTGTTTGTAAATATTCAGCTGCACCATCGACAAAGGTTTTTACAATATATGGCAGCCATTAGAGATCGTCGCTGTCAGTGTAAAATGCGAGTATGGAACGAAAACTGAACAAGAACAGAACAAGGGTAGTCTGTCTAACAGTTGTTCTGTTCTTATTCAGTGTTTGCTCCATACTAGCATTCTATATTATATAGACACATTTTCTTCCGTATTTTAAGTATATACTCTAATAAACAAAGCAGACAAATATTAGTATTCTCCATGAAAGTTCCGCGACCACAAATAATCTTTACGCAACATCCCCGGGGGTCGGACACATATTTTAAGAAACTAGGGTGGTAACAGGGGATACGAGAACAAGTTAATTGGCTAATATGCCGCAAAAAGGCAATTCCAATTATTTAATAGAAAGATGAGCATACGTCTGGATTACATTCTATTTCTTCATCTAGTTCTTTGGAGAAACAAAATTGAACGAAAGTAAGACCCGAGAAAGAATGTAGAGAAACATAATATTATATTTTGATACATTGTATTAACTGGTACATCTTTTAATAACCCAGAAGGATGGAAGTCAAAGTCAACACGGTTGTGAATTGAAAACTATGCTGAAATATACTGAGATTTGTATGTAAGAGAGCATTCAGTTTTACAAGGCGGCAGTGGACAGAGAAAAGAGTGCCAGTTAGAGGGAGAGGGAGACGAACCGACAAACAGACTGAGAGGGAAAGAGACAGACAGACAAACAGACAGGGAGGAAGAGAGAGAGATACAGAGGGAAAAATATAATGAAAAAGAGCTGCGAAAAAATGTAAAACAAAGATTATAAGAAACAAAATCAAAGTCAAAAATAGAAAATAAAATAGAAAAATAAAGGTACAAGATGGAAATAAAGAGAAACAAATCCTATAGGAAGAGGGTTAGAGTTATGAATTTTCGCCGTCATCTTACCCCAGTTCTTTTATATATCTACAGCAGCACACAAAATATGATATCTTTTAAACGAGTGAAAACTAATAGTCTGAGAATCAATTACGGTATGTTACTAGTACATATTTTATCATTCCTGGAAAAGATTGCAATTTTGAATCGGACTACAAAAAACATCTAGTTAGGCTATTTTCCAAATATGCTATCCACTCCAGCTTACTATAACATCTTACTATAACATAACTGAATAATCGCAACAGACAGAGTCGTTAGGTTGCTTATGCATTGGCATAAGGTTTTGACAGATCGCGTCTCATCAGTGACACCAATATCGTGTCCTTGTCAATGGTACAGTCAAATCTGCTAAACATAACACATTCTTATTTCCGAGGTTTTCTTTTCTACGTAAAAGAAAAAAAGGATTTACTTGTAAATTACGCATAATATAATTGTATACATGTAACTAAAAGAGCCGTGTTGAAAATGTACCGAGCAATTAGACGAAGAGTTATACTTGTCTTTTATCTACTTAACGCTGCACAAAAACGGAAATAATATAATAGATAAAATAATTAATTAAAGCAGCATATGTGTGTGTGTGTGTGGGGGGGGGTCTATTTTACAGTAAGCAATATATATATATTTAGAAAGTAAAATGTGTTGATATTTATTAATTTTTTGCTTTATGTGTTCTCTTATCTTCTCAGGTACACAAGCTGTTTATTTTGTCCAAAATCCATATGAATCTGTAGTAACACATTTCAGTGTCGGACAAAATGTGATTAAAGTCCAGCGCTTATTTAACTTGACCGACAGTGAACCCATTCCACAAATGACCATTCGAAATATCTTGATCAATGCAAAGAACGAATTCTCAGATGTAATTAGTTTCCACATCGACACACACGGATGGATTAACATCACTCATTTAAATCATGCAAAAGCACGTAAGTTAAAACTATTGATATATTATCGATTTTGCTATTTTGCTGTTGAAATCATAATGCATTCAGCATAAGAATTAATTGCACACACACACACACACACACACACGCACACACACACACACATGCATGCATGCATGCATATATATATATATATATATATATATAT
>JAOPJM010001291.1:41666073-41676477 GCA_027124095.1 Muusoctopus leioderma
TAAATTATATATATATATATATGTAAGACATCTACGAGCACAGCTTAAGATATAAAGGAAATGAAAATAATCTTTCCTGGGAGTCGAACCACGCTGCTGTCATATGCCGGATGACCGCGTTAACGAATTCACCAAAGGGATTCTGGAAAACCCAGTCTATCAAATTAGCACTTATAAATGTTTTACAGGATAAAGTAACGGTATGACCTATCATCATGTCACATGACCAATACAGATAAGTTCATAACAACTCAACCCCCAGAAAATAGGCTGTCCCTGTACATTCTAACACAGTCCATTATCGCACTGAAGTTCGATGTGCATGACTTAGGTCCAACCCCCAGAATACAAATAGTAATAAGCTATAACGTAAACGGTTAAGATTATAAATATATATTATATATATGACATTTACGAGCACTGCATAAGTTACCAAAAATGAATAGATACTCTAATGGTACAGTTAAGATCATACATGCTCTTGGTATAATACATTTAAGCATTAAATTAAGTTCCGCGAAATCTAGTGCAAACTCATATTTGTCAGAAGAATAAACGATATGAGAAGTTTGTGTGTATAATATTTGCGATGACATAGGTGCATAATTCGATAACTTGATAATATTCCTCTAATTCCGCTAAAATAATAATTCTGTGCTGTATATCCAATGTCTATAACGTCTTGAAAGATAAGAATGTGGCATGGAAAACAGATATTTACACAATTTAACTCATTATGTGCCTGCATATCAAAAGTTAATAAATAACAAAATAAATCATGAATTAATTATGATTAAGTAATATCAGGATCTGTTCATGTTAATTCTGTTAATTTCAAAAACTTTCCATAAGCAATCAATGATTTGTAACCATAGTACAATCAATGTTATCACACTGTATTTGATATTCAAAGAGTTAAAAGAGCAAACATTCTAAATACTTAGAGCATCGATCTAAATAACTCACCAATTGATTACTAACGAAATTGGAATACAAGAATTGAAAGAAAATGTACTAGACATTAATGATCGGATTGTCTTGATGAATTTTATAACTAGTTTTATGTGTTTCGTTCTTGTGAATTTGTTGTCGAGGTGCCATATTATGTTGTCCTTGTTAACGAAACAAGTAATTTAAGACTTTAAATCGAATTATGATAACTAGAACAATACTTATAGCAACTTGAGTAAAAAGAAAGAAAAATACACGGGACCAGCGAGAAATGCAATGAAAACAATAAAATGTTAATAATGACAGTAATAAGATTAAAAAGAAAAACACTAAATAATTTTGAAAATCAACAACTATAACAATAAATAATATAATATTCTAAATGTCAACAACAAAAGCAACAATAATAGAAACCTAGCAACAACAAAACTGACAATGCAATAAATTAACACCAACGATAGTAGCAACCCCCTACCACAAGAATGTGAAATACAACAACAACAAATCAAAGTAAAATGTATAAAAAGGCATTAGATATGTGACATTTCTGAGCGAGCAGCATGCATGAATAAAACAGTAGTTCAGATACTGCTTAATGTAGCATGGTAAAAAAAAGCGTGAGTAGAAATATCAGACAGAAGTGTTTGAACAACTACTTGAGAGTCATGTCAGGTAACATCTAGGTATTTCAATAAATGTCAAAGGCTGTCCCACCACTCATTACATTGCATAAGCGTCTAACATCTATATGTTACCTCGCTAAACTAATAGTTCATGAGAGTGGTTTGAGATTTACAAATCTTAACGGGTTAATTGACGTGGAAATAATATAATCATATTCAGCGTTGATCAAAGATTTCATTAGTTATAACTGTTTTTAAATGCGCTCCATTTGTTTTCTTCTGCTTTTCTACTACTCTGCCTGTGTATCTCTTTCATTATCAATGTATGTAGAAGTAACTTTCCTTACAGTTCAATATATTACATTGATTGAACTTATACTAACATTTTGAAGGTAGAATTTAACGCTTATATTACATAGATAGTATGAAAACCTTTTTCAAGCTCTAAACATTATTTTAATAGCAACAAATATACCCTATATTTATGTACACACGTGGGCATGCATACACAAACGCACACACATATACAGGCACGCATAAATACACGCGCACGTGCACACACACACACACACACACACACACACACACACACACATACACACATGTGCGTATGATGATCGTCTCTCGCGTCGGTTTCAACGTATGAGTGTTCCTGTTGTCTAATCACCGGAACTACCTACACATTGCATTATAATGTAAGTGATTGAGTATGCTACAAGCATTTGCACTATTAAGCCAGTCTTCGGGAAAATCAGTGTCATACAAATGAGAAGGCTAGCCTTCAAATCACAAATTCAATTTATCTGACGGTCTTCGCTTCCGCTCAGTTTCCGTTAATACAATTTCATTTACTTGGCATGGGTCGTTTTGAGAAAGACAACACTTGCTTAAGGTGCCATACAGTTTGATGGAATCCGAGAGTTCGAGATTGCGAAGCGAACTTCTTAATCATCCGGCCATGTGCCCATGAATGGTTTCAACCAGTTTAGTCTGATAAAATAGGTATGCAAGAATATATATGTTTCTGGTGAAAACCTGAAGTGCTTAGTTTGATAAATATAATTTATCTTATTGTACAACAGATAGATAGGCGACGAATTGGCAGAGTTGTTAGTGTCAGTTAGAATGCTTCGCAGTATTCGTTCCGGCTCTCTTCCTTCTGAGTTCAAATCTCGCCGAGGTCAACTTTGCCTTTACTGGGGTCGATTTTTCTCTTTCTATATCTTTCTTTCTTGAAGAAATCGACTGTGGTCAGACATGAGGAGGGGATGGGCACCACCAGGTTTAACTAAATGTGCCCCCTACGACTCCATGAGGAGTTAAGGGCTCGGAATCGGACAACAGATAGAATTAATTGTTCAAATCAAGGTTTGTTGTGGGATTCTAATTCAAGAGATACAAGTTAATATTTCCGTGCTTTTGCTTTTTTGAAATATTTATCTTCCACCTAACAATGAGATGAATTTTTGAAATTCATATCTAAGTTTTGATGTTTTACTGATTCTGATAAACAGCCGAAATCCCACACAATAGCGCCCAAACACATCTAAATGCTTTGAAGCACATATAGCTAATTCTTTTCTGTTCATCACCATTTGCGCCATGATGTAGGCTAACAAAAGTTTCGCTCCGAGTGTTTCTTGAGTACTCTATCTCAGTGTCACACTACTTCTTAAGAGACGCTTGTCAATTGTTAATTCTAAATCAATACAGAAACGCCATAACAATTAAAATGTTTAGTATTTCATAAAAGTGTTTTTAGGAGCACATCCACTGTTTTTTAAAACCATTTTATAAAGTATTCAACAAATAATGATAAGAATATATAATTTAGGTGTTATTGAGATGATTATGTCTCTGACATTATCATCTCAATGACACCTAAATTTTCTTTTCTTATAAGACCTTGTCTTCTGTTTGCCATTTATACCATGTCTTCCATCTAACATATTGCTCTGAATTGAACCCCTCACGAATACATGAGAACTCATTCCCTTATAAGCACATGAATAGTCGTAAGCAATCACCGTCTTCGTTGACTTGAGTCTATTTTCTGCTTCAGTGACCACTAGTATGGTTTCCGTAAAGACGGATAAACCCGAGACATGCTCTTCTATGTCACTCACTATTGCTCTCTCGCCATTGATAACCAGTTGAAGCAATGATATACCATGCTCTTTCTATGACACTCACCATTGCTTTCTTGCCATTGATAACTTCGGCAAAAGCAATGTCATGGCACTTGATATTGCAAAGCCTTCGACAAGTAAACCTCCAATTTAAGTTATCCATCTATTTTCTCCACCTATCTCTCATCTCTTGGATCAGACGTCTCCTGTAGGATGCCCTCTTACAGCATGTTCTGACAGCGTTCTCTCCGACCCAGTCTATCAACTCTGGTGTACTCGACACTACGTAACGCCTTCTGTACATTAACAAATTACATGTTGTTAAATCTAATCTACACACTCCTATGCAGATTATACCACCCTTCTCTTCTCATTTCTCATCTTTCGTACACAGGTGTCACCTACACGCAACAGATTCACGTCACCCTAGACCTACACTGCCTCCATGAATAGTAACATGCAAGACATACTTTAATGGACAAAAAGGCAACCTAGTTTCTTTCAACACTAAGACACAATCGCTATACTTATCAAGGAAAAATTCTTGTACCTCATCTTCTCTATGCAAAAACAACATACAATTAACATTTTCGAAGTCGCTACAAATGCTACAGCTCACAATCTCTGATGATCTCATGGCGATGTCACATATATTATATTAAGAAAACGTATATCCTTCGTAGTCAGTTGCTGTCCCACTACAAAGCTCAAGTAAGATCCTCATTGGATGAGTGTTTATAAATCTGGAATGATGCTGCTGATCCACGCACATACATTCTGGAATGTATTTAAAGGGATGCTATTCAGTTGATTGGCAAAGATCCATTCACCAATGGGATCTAGCCACTAACTCACAGACGCGCCGTTTCTTCTCCATGTTTATTCTACCGTTAGCACAACAACCTCATTTAATCTGTATTAGCTAGCTGCATACTCACTCTACCTATGCCCATTCGACACTCCAATCATCCCTGTTGTGCATCACCCATCAAGTCATTCACTAAACAATTCACCAAATCTTTTTGAAAGCAGCTTACTATTGGAAACCGTTTCTCCTGAAGACATGGACCTAAAGATCATCAAACTGAACATCAACAACGTCGATTTTACCAGTGTGAGAATGTTGCAAAGATCACGAACACTGTCCCACATATTCTGATTAACTTATGAAAATAGTCTTCTTTCCTTATAACACCATTTTTCTTGTGTCATCACTATTTCGTAAATTATACCAATCTCATTTTACTTTCCTAACCTTTTGATTGAATGGTCCATATTTCATCTCCCAAATACATAATAATATCAAAGACATTATTATTTTAAGGCAGCATTATTAAGCCTGCCATACACTCTTGCCATATGATACCAAAACCTACACACACAACAGAAGAATTTGTTGCACTCAACTGTCAACATAAAGTTTAAACTTCCGGAAGCTGCAATCGGTATCATCTTGGTTGACAGAATACAAACTTTCAGAATTCGCGTGCACAAACATCTGTCATTTTCTCCCGCAAAAATACAGCGAGCCATTGATTGGTCTATCGAACCCTTCTATGGGCTCAAAGCTGTTGTTCAGTAATATGTTTGTGTGTGTATGTGTGTGTGTGTGCGTATAAATATCATGAGTCAGTTTGAATAACCCCCACTTCAAATTATATTCTCTCTCACTCCCCTCGTAATTTATAGCTTGTAATTTTTCTAATTCCTTTCTATCTCTATTTTAATCGGCATATGTAAATGACAAATACGTACGGTATAATGTTTCTCAAGTAAGATACATAGCATTTGTTCTCTGCTAGCAACGATAATAGCCACTACAAAAACTTGAACAACAACAACTGTAATAACAATATCTAGACAACGTGTGACAAGAATAAAAGAAAAAAAAGCAACCAAAACAAATAAAATCTCATTAATAGAAAATTGAGAGACTAATGTAAAGAAACAAAATAAACTAAAATATATGAATGAAGTAATAGACATAGTTGAAAAAGGAGATACACATAAGAGACCTTTGGACTGTTAACATCTCGTATTTCACGTATTGTAGCCCAATAAAAATAGTTCCTGTTAGTTTTTAGCAAGATAAGTCACAGTTATCACTTCGTTTGTGTAATTTCACGACGCACAAATGTATATACAAGCCCATTTTATATGCACACATATAGACATATACTGATAGAAACACTTTTAAAACTAAAATAGCATATCCATTTTCGAGTCTAATTTGCTATGACACTGAATGGAAGTTGTGTTGAAATGGTTTCCTCTTACTATATCCAGATAAATAGTAATGGGATAAATTCGAGTTGTCACGTTTAATGATTTCCCAAAGTTATTAATGGCCCAGTTGACATGGAAATGAAAATGATATTTATTTTGTTGGAGAATTTACTATTTATATTCATTTCTATGCTTGAAGTGCAACCAGGCCTCTTTCTATATCTTCCTAATTACTGGATACACCCATGATACTAGACATTATATATTGATGTTAAAATAATTTTTAAAGTGACCCTAAGTTTCCCCTTGTATGTCTTCAACAGGTACGCCAATTATTTGATCTATCTGCAAAAAAGATGGATATACCTTGATATGAAGCTACTGTAAGAGATTATATTAATCATCGAGAAAATATTCTGATAAAATATATGAAACATATCTGTATTCGAGTTAAATATACTTAGTTTCCTCAGTAAAGATTTTAAACTATCTACTCTTTAACGCTGATGCTCGAATGTTCAAAGTATGCCACTCAGACGCGTAAACAATTGAGTTTCTTGTTACCAGAGTTTAGATTTTATCTCTTTGTTGTTGTCACTGCATGTCTGGATTCTTCACTGTAGCCCGATTTATTACACAGATAAACTTTCAAAATATAATTAATTAAATAAAATTACTTAAACTAGAATGGAAAATAATTGTAATTTGCAACTACTGTGTTGCAATTCGTTTGATTGATGTTGTTGTTGGTGGGGGTTAAATTTGAAAATACGTCCAACAATCTGAAGAAGACTAGCTGCTATAACATTAACCAAGATGCTATGTTCTACAGATAGCTGTTTACGTGACACTTAGTAATAAGTGTTGTACTATGGTATCAGAAATTTACTATCAAGTGATTAAGCGAAAGAATATATCTCCTAAGAGATATACTCTATGATATAAGGGGGAATACATCATTGTAGTACGGTCCTCTTCAACATTAGACAACATTCACCTGATGGAACTTACTTTTGTAAAGTTGTTGAGTCAAATGTTCTCAGTAAAGGTTGAATATGTTTGATGTTTACAGAGAAACTTTAAATGCTTTTTCTTACTCTTTTCAGCAACAAATCTCAGGAAAGGAATGTATGTTCAAGATATCTTAGAAGTGCAGCAAAATACATCTTTTTTATATCTAAAATCACCTTTAAATCGCGAGAACATTGAAAAAATAGATTTCACTGTTTTATGTACGGTACATCTACCAAACCAAGAAGTTTCAACATTAAAAAGAAACATCAGAGTAATTGTAGGTGACGTTGATGATAACCCACCATTATTTCAAACATTACAGCATTTTCAGAGAACACTTGATCTATCGAAGGTAAACATTCCGAAAATATTAATAGAAGCGTATAGAATACCTCTTATAGAATGGAATGAAATTTTGTCAATGAAAATATTTGTTTCTTACACTGTGATAGAAGTTGAGAATTTTAGAAACAGAAAATAGAAATGTGTGATATGTATACCTTTTTTAATATAATTTATCTCGTAAATAGTGTGAAATAGCTCTAACCAGATATCAAAGACCGGTTGTAAACTAAGTTCACTTGGAGCTTACCCTACTCTACAGTAGTTGCCTCATTTATATGTTAGAAGTTTTCCTTTTTTTGCTCGCCACATTTGTCTATAAAACAATTATCTTTTACAAAGAGGAAAAGCCACTTCCAGTGTATCTCTGTGTCTGTCACACTTTCATCAATGTCTCTCTGTCTTTGCCACTCCATATTCCAACAATGTTTATCTGACTTTGTTATTCCACCTTCACTCTCACAATATATCCCTGTCACCCTGTATATCATCCATTCTCAACATCACATTCGAAGCGAATTTGTAGAACTTATATTTACAAATTCAATTTTGATACTTCTATTAGCAGTAACTGCTCATTAATAACTATTTCTAGGGTTGATGGAATGGAAAATATTACACACCATTGGATTAGTGCTTTTTAATATCAACTACGTGCTCTCCCATTTCTGGTTTCATATAGCCAGAGTTAACTTCGGCCTTATCCATACCAGAAGGATAAATTAAGTACAGGTTAGATATTGTAATCGAGCTATTTACACGTAAATATTTTAGTCCTGTATTTAATTAAAGACGATAATTTGTAAATAAGAATAAGGATGAGTAAAGTTTCAATACTGATTAAATCTATATTAGAAGCGCAGTAATTGAATTTATTTTCCTTTTATATCGTGAGTTTTGTACATAGGTGAAGAATCTCAGTTATATAATGAGTGCAACAATTGTGACGTTTGTGTTTTTCTGAATGAGAGTAACATGTAATAGAAATGAAATGGCAAAACGAGGCTGCTTTACGTGGGGCATTGAAAATGGCAAGCACCGTAATAAAACTTTCATTGACAATAAACAGCTCCTTTTGTGAAGTAAGATTGAAATTCTTCTTCTCTGACATAAGTCCAGCAAATTTTACCGCATAGGCTGATGATTATTTTTATGATTCTTTGAACTTTTCCCAGTATGATTGCTTAATTGCAGATCTTCATATAGTGATATATATTTCAGCCTATGAAAAATATATCTGTCGTTGTAACTGACCGAGACATGGCAACAGTTGAGGATTATGAAGTGACAGTTCGAAACGACCCTCTTGGCATTGTAAAGATTATTACAAAAAGAGAATTTCACCATGGGCAACTAGTGGACCAAAAACGTGTTGCGAACAGTCCCATGGTAACCAGTATTGCGGCAGTAATTGGTAATGTTATTTTTATTTTTATTTAAGTATTATTTATTTATGTATAACTATATTTATTTATTTATTTTTAACTATATTCATTTATTTATAACTGTATTTATTTATTTCCTAATGGTTTCTTTTGATAATTATTTCTTTCTTTATGATTTCAGAAATAGATCAAGACTTTTCTTTCTTGTATGACTCACAAAATACACATCTACGTAGACATATACACAAATACTCAAGGTTAAGGAACCCCATAGACGGTTTAACTAGCAATATTTATAGACACTAGATTGTTCACATACGAACTTGTTCCCACAGTGGTTTGTTTCTTTTATAATGTGATAGTTGCGTGTGTGATCATGCACTAAAGAAAATGGTACAATAAAAATGACAGTGGGAAAATAGGCTTATTGTGATTTTCATTTATTATATATCGCATTTTGTAAACAATAGTATCGTTGGGTGCAGGTTTCCAACGGGCCAATCTCTGGTTCACTGCATTTACGGTGGCGAGAGTGACAAAAGATTGTCTATGCAACTCGGTTGAAGAAATATCACAAGGAACTTCGTTCGAAAGTCACGGTTTATCGGTTTTCTCACCGATACTTACATCTTTCGCCGATATACATCGTCGAAAGATATGCACAAACATACATATACACACATAATACACACACACACACACACACATACACACACGTATAAATGTATGTATGTATGTATGTATGCGTGTGTGTGTATACGTTGGGCTTCTACACAGTTTCCATCTACCAAATGGCACTCACAATTTGTCAATCCGAGGCTATGGTTGAAGACACTTACCTAAATCGCTTTATTTAATCTACCATAAAATGTGATCGAAATTATCAATGAATATATATGGGAATATTGAATATTCTATTTGTCAATTTCTGTTGCATTTTTTTCCTCTTTGATCATTTTTAGTTGATGAAAAAATCTCTTCAAATATTTAGCTTGTCATTACAAGAACTAATTTTTCTTTTAGAGACTAGCTAAAGGGAAACTGAGAAACTTACTTTCCTAGCCCAAGTATTTCACCATTTCACCGCCGGAATAACAGTGAAAACCAATGGTTCTCTTTCATGCCTTAAAATAAGTATGGAATGGAATTATTGGCTAATATAACGCGTAGCGATTTAATATTGCTTCAATGCAGTAGTAGTGTGGGGGTAACCCTATCCTACATACAAGCTCCTTTCATGTTAGAACTAGTGGTAACCAGTATCATAATTTTGTTATTCAAGTATACAATTCCATGCATATTTTGAACAATGTTCATTATATAATGATGTTGTTGATACTCATCTTCATCAACAGCAGCAATAGCATTAATAGCAGCTTTGCACCACCTTTATCACCTCCTCAACAACTAACACCATGATGCCACTATTACTAACACTATGGAGCCATCACAATCATGATCATAACTAATTCAATCATTCCACACCTATACTCTTTTACTCTTTAACTTGTTTCAGTCGTTTAAATGCGGCCATGCTGGGGCACTGCCTTGGAGGTCGATCAGATCGAAACCAGTACTTATTCTATCGGTCTCTATTGCCGAACCGCTAGATACGGGAGATAAACAAACAGATACAGAGACAAACACACACACATATACACACACACACACACATATATATATATATATATATATATATATATATATATATACGACGGGCTTCTGCAGTTTCCG
>JAOPJM010001291.1:41690654-41701787 GCA_027124095.1 Muusoctopus leioderma
TATTTTATATTAAAATTAGTCATATATTTTATATTGAAATTAGTCATATATTTTCTATTGAAATTAGTCATATATTTTATATTGAAATTAGTCATATATTTTATATTAAAATTAGTCATATATTTTGAAATGTCACGCTAATTACAAAAGCTCCTCTTTTTCCCCCTTTTTTTTTCTTTCTTTGTTCGTATGTTATTTGCTATAATAATAATAATAATAATAATAATAATAGTTTTTTACATTGGCACAGGGCCAGATATTTTCGCAGTGGGGAGAGGGGTAAGTTGATGATATCGACCCCAGTACTTGACTGGTTCTTTGTTTATCGACCCTGGAAGGGTGGAAGGCAAAGTTGACCTCGGTGGGGGTTTGAACTCAGGACATACAGAGCTGGAACAAATACTACAAATATTACATTTTCTCCTGTGTCCATTCACTAACCTCCTCCTTCTCCTCTCCTCTCCTTCTCTCCCTTCAGGTAACTGGATTTCTTCCCATCTTTTTTTTTTTTTTTACTTTTATCAGGTGTAGTGTTAATGAGTTAGCCATGCCTGCGCCTTTAGCATTATTGTGTGGTTAAGGAGTTCGCTTCGCAACCATGTGGTTTCGGGTTCAGTCCCACTGCACGGCACCGTGGCCAAAGTGTCTTCTACTATAGCCTCGGGCCGACCAATGCTTTGTGAGTGGAATTTGGTAGAGAGAAACTGTGCAGAAGCCCGTCGTATATATATATATGTATATATGTATATATGTGTGTGTGTGTTTGTCTTTGTATCTGTTTGTTTACCTCCCGTAATTTAGCGGTTCGGCAATAGACGACCGATAGAATAAGTACTGGGGTCGATCTGATCGACCTCTAAGGTGGTGCCCCAGCATGGGGTCGCAGTCAAATAACAAACAAGTAAAAGAGTAAAAGAGTAATGTTTAGCATCAGATGGAGAATAAAATGAATTATTCTCTGATGTATTGATGTAGAGGGAGTTTCTAACCTAGATTCAAAGCTCTTTCATTGGAATTGAGACAAAATCAGCTGGGTATTTGTGCATGTGTGTGTGTATATGTGCATGTGTGTGTGTATATGTGCATGTGTGTGTGTATATGTGCATGTATGATTGTCATTACATGTATGTGTATTTATATGGTAATTCTGTTTACCTCTCTCGATGTTGTTTTCTTTCTGTTTTTCATCTGTGTTGTTGATGTTGTCATGTCCAGCCATGTTGTTTATAGGGAGCAACATTATGATCTATGCTTTGCATACAAAAGTCATCTTCTATAGGTCAGTATGTGTTTCCACTCTCCTCTATGGGTGCGATACATAGACCTCATGCAGCCGATATATAAAGAGCCTGGATGCCTTTAACATACAGTGTCTCCAGAAGATCCTTTCAGTCATCTGGTGAAATAGGATTATGTACGCAGAAATCCTCCATAAACTAATACCAGCAGCATTGAATCCACAATACACTAGTACCAATTGAGAAGTAGTGTGTATGTATGACACGTACTTCCTGTAGCGTAGGATCCTCTAAAGTAATGATCAACGCATAGCAGGAAGACCAATGAGGTGGTTCAAAGACCAGCAAAATACCTCTTTGAGATGAGAAACATCAGCCTTTTCAAAGCGCAAGCATCACTGCCCGCCGGCGTCCTCGCTGTAAGAGGGAGATTGAAGATATGAAGAGAAGCAACAAAAGCGGCATACACGAAGAGTTACACTTTGCACCCTTAACAAAACATTTACTTATACCGTTTGCGATCAAAGCTGTACATCAAGGTTTTGGCTGTACAGTAATCAAATGATTAAAAAATGACGGTCATCATAAGATTCGATGGATAACCATAAGCATGTATCTGCACAAGTATATATTCGTGTACATTTATGTTTGCATGCATGCATGACATTGCAGATGCGACTCTGTATGATTATATGTCTTCTGGAATGTATTGCATATATTTCCAATTCTCTTAATACATACATACACGCATACATATACATAAATACATCTAATACGAAGAGACACTTGAAAATAAAATCAAACCTCACGTTGAAATATATATATATATATATATATATATATATATATGCAAATACACATTCACATACTTACACATACACGCACAGATACACACACACACACACACACACACACACGCATACACACTATCGCACACACATCACAAACACACACATATATATATATCCTGTATCCGGACACAATTTGTGTTTCTGGTAGGTGTACACAGAAGTCTAAGACCGCATCTTACCCTAGTCAGCGAGGTACAAAGAAAATCGCAAATGTGTTTTATTATAATATAACAGAACACAAAATGCATTACACCAAGCCATAAAGTAACATTGATAATATACCATAAAAAACTAACATTAAAAACCTTATCATCGACAAACCACAAGCCTGTAAACCCGTCCACCAGCTACTAATTACCAATGTGATTTACACATTCGATTGCAAACGTGAAAGTTGTATATTTCATGACTCTAACTGTTACATTGGCCATACAAGTACGACACTTTCGCACCGGGTCACCATGAACTAAGCACAGAGATAATTGCAATCCATTACATCAGACTACACAAAACAAAACTAGATAGGAGAACATTAGTGAAAAACACATTTATACTATTCAGAATTACTCACAAAAATAGACGATTGATGAAGAAGCAATACTCAAAGCACAGCACAATGCTAAAATAAACAAAGATAACATACACTAGTCACACATAAAAATGTACGCCCTACTGATGGATCAATGTTAGTCTGCTAATCTAGGGTTGGTGTGCATCTCCAAAATCATAACAGGTAGTTGTGGAAGTGGCGGTATTTCGTAAAAGTTATTGGTCTTATTCAAGATTAACTTCTTTCGCTGTACAGCAGAACAAGAGAGGGGGGAAAAGAGAGGGAGATAGAGAGAATACGTTGTGGATTCGATATAATCGACTTAATCTCTTGAAGTTGGTGTGCCGGCATGGCCGCAGTCTAATGACTGAAACCAGCAAAACAATAAAATAATATATATATATCCATCTGTGTCTCTCGGTAGCAGAGTGTTTCTTTCTATCGACAGTAGAATTAGTCCTTTGTCTGTCTGTTTGTCGTTCTTTCTTCCTCACTTTATCACTTTTTCCCTCTCACTTTATTTTTCTCTCCATTTATCTGTGTTGGTAGCAGCGTCTGTCTTTTGTATTTCTTCACTCCACCTGTATATCCATTAGCAGCGTATATTCCCTTGTCATCTTGTCTCTGTATTTAGTTGCGTTTCTCACACGTCTTCCAGTTGACCCTCACAATCCCTTTTACTTTCGTCTACCTCCTCGGCTTTTTAAATTTCTAAATATCCAAACTTAAACACACTCATCCGATTTAAGTTAGTTTGTATGTATATCTTATATAGGTCACAGCTGTTCCTTTTATAAATCAAAAAAAGAATGCCTATCACATTGCGGCCTTGGATCCCCTAGCGGTCATTGTCATGTGCGAAAAGGTGTTATGCACTCGCCGACTACACTCTATGGAACATGCAGCCCAAATCTAGAACACTGTCCAGACGGAATTTGTGATGATGTAGAAAGGCAACACCCTATGTTATGCCCACAGGACTGCACGGGTAAGCAACAGTTTTCTCATCCCGTTTCTTTCCTCCCTTTTTTACGCCCCTCCCCTGTTTCTCTAACTCACACTTTCCTTCTCTCTTTAATTCTTTGTGGTCATATATTGCATTTGTAAAAAAAATAATTTATCGGCATGTCATAAAATTAAAGAATCGCAGTGAGCACTGTGAGGATACGTTTCTGTCAACTGGCCACCGCAAATCAGCTGCAACATTCTGTTGGAACCCTTTCACTCTACTTACGTCATTAACATTCCTGGGAAATATTACATTTTCGCTAGCGTTTATGCATGTGCAGGCGTCTTTCCATTTCCGACTAAAATCGTTTCAGCTACCTAGTAACACGCAGTGGATCCATGTTTGGTATAATGTCACATTATTTCCTCCTCTGCTAATTTGTGGTCCAAGAAATCATTAAACTAAGGTGAAATCGTTATTATCAATATTAGAGATCCTATAGAATTTTGTCACCTGCTTCCTCAAGGTCAAATCTCATTGACATCAACTTTAAGTTCAATAAAATAAAATGCAGTCATATAATACAGACGAACCATTCCGTTGAGTACCTACATTTACGAGATTATTTTAAAAAGACAAATCATTATTAGTAGAAAACAGAATGCTGAAAGGTCTATTAAATTCTTTACATGATCTAATTCGGTTCTGATATAACATTCCACTAAGGCAAGGTTCGGATTTCGTCTATCCAGGATCCTTTTATCAAAGAATGATTATTATTTAATTCAGCAAACATGTAATATCGTGTGACGCACGGTAAGGTTTTAGCGATGCATATCCTGAATTCTAGATGGTACAATTGCACCATGTTACTGCTGCTTTGATAAAACAGTGATAGACTCCACTTCCATTTCATTTATTCTGTAATGTTTAGGCTTCATACCTATGTAGGTGAAAGTTACATTATATTTTAGTGCTGTAAGCTTTGTATTACTGGGTATTCTTGGGTCACAAATTCAATTCTGCTTTCTGAACGCTTAATGCATAATTACGAAATGTTTATTTTAATCCAGCACTTGGTGAGAGCTGTACTAAGATTCCAGTAAGCAGAATCTTCGATCCCGTTTGGATTCACAGATACAGCTATTTCACTACACTTGCATGATTTATGGTCCAAGTACTCCTGACAGTTGTTGCTGTAATTTCACTCTCCTACACTACAAATCATATGTTCATCAAATTGTTGGTGCTCATCTTTACTCTTATAACATACTCTAACAGGCTCTGATATTCATGGTTATTAGCCATATCTTTGGTTAGAAGTATTAAAATCATTGATTTAATTTCCATTATTTCAACTTTATTTCCAAATATTGTGCTTTTACTAAGCATAGAAATGATAAAAGCTGAGCCTTTTGGACTTAAATCAAGCTGGGTCTACTTCTGAATCTGCCACTTGTCTACGTTTCCTGTTTCTTCACCCCCCCCCCCACCACAAAAAACAAATTAACATTGAACGCTTTCTCGTCTACTTAACATTGTACGCAACAAACAGCTCTTTGACAGTTATCTAACCAAAACTACTGAACTTGTGAACGCATCTGTTAAACAGATTAGTGATTCTGGATTCAGAGAACCTTAAATTAAGATACATTAACAAGTCATGCTTTCTGCAAACTTGGCATTTCTGATAAAAACAAGATATCATTTTGTTTACGGTAAAAATGCAAAAAATAAAAATATACTTAATTAAAAAAGTATATCATTTTTATTATAAATGTAAATAGTGTTATAAATTAGTTTATCTGTCCTCAAACACCGGTTCCCATTAATTGGTTCACAGGAGACCAATTAAAACAATGAGTCTTCTTCCCTAAAAAGGTCTTCATGCAGCTCTACCAACAAACCCCTGGACCAAATGTTCCAGACGTAATATCTTAAGAAAATAGTTTTACCTGAATAAGAAATGTTACGTAAACCTTCTGTTTTTAAGTCGTATCGTTCCTTTCGTTATTTCTCATCTTTCTCCCTTCCATTTGCGCTAAGTTATTTACAGTGTTTGACTTATAAATACTCTTTACCCAGCCATTAGATATGAATGTACAGAGATCTACATTCCACTTTTGTACAAGTTTTCTGACTATATTTTGCTTGTAGTTTATATGCCTTGTGCCATTTTGTATTTGAAATCATTTTGTAAATATTATTTTTTCCTTGGATATTTTGCTTTTGATTAATGCCTCCCACGGTATTTTATTTGTAGAAACTATTTCATTCTATTTCTTATACATTCTATTTCTTATACATTCTATTTCTTATACATTCTATTTGCATTTTATTTCAGTAAGAAACGTTATTGGAGGTGCACTTAATCCGAAATACAAACCAGCAATGGGTATTAAACAAGCGGCGGGATGGTGCTCGTGTGATACATCTGGCTCTTGTACCTGCAAAACACCACCACCTCCATCACCTCCTTCACCACCAAAGAAGAAACCTATTACCGAGGCATGTAAGTTGAATAAAAAATTCGTGTTTTTATCAAAAGAATAAAAGGGACAACAATCGTAATAAAGATTAAGATAGTGATGTAACCAAAGACAATAATTGTGATGACGATTACGACGATTATACATATTTCTATGTTGTATACAGGTGCAGGCATGACTGTGTTTAAGAAGTTAGTTTCGAAATCACATGGTTTCGGGATCGATGCAACTGCGCAGTAGCTTGCGCAAATGTCTTCGAACTATAGCCTCGGATCGATCAAAGTCTTTTGAGTAATTTTTGTAGATGTAAACTGTGTGGAAGCCCGTTGTGTGTGTGTGTGTGTGTGTGTGTGTGTGCATATAAGTTTTGTTTATGTTGTACAACAAAACATAAAAGTGACCGATACAACTTATTAAATTGTAAAGAAAAAGACAGAAAAATCTTAAAGTTATATATATTTTCAGCCATAACTTTGACTTGGTTTCTTTTGTCTTTTTTTTTTAAAGATGCTCTACAAGTAGATGTTGTCAGGGCGGGACCATCGTCCAGAATGAACGGTACTTTATTTCTTTACCATCACCTAATTGCTTATAAGTTCGTGCAAATGATTATTGGTGTGATGGGGCGAAATAAACAACAATTACATCGCTATTCAATTCGTGAGAGACTTTCTTTTTTCAAGTCCAGTCAACTTTACGATGTGTGTAGAGTCGTCTTTTATGTTAATTTTTGTGGGATAAACAGCATTCACATTACCAAACCGCAGTTACCTTCGGTCGGTTGACTGTACAAGCCAGTGAGTTTGAAATAAGTTGTATTATTACTCCCCCCCCCCATAGCGGCGAATTGGCAGAGGCGTTAGCGTGTCGCACAGAATACCTTATGGTATTCTTTCTGTCTCACTGCGCTCTGAGTTCAAATCCCGCCGAGGTCAACTTTGCCTTTCATCCTTCCGGGGTCGATAAAATAAAGTACCAGTCAAGTACTAGGGTTGTTTGGCCTTGTGCCTAAATTAGAAACAATTATTATTATAAATATTATTATTATTATCATTATCATTATTATTATTATCATTATTATTATTGAACAATCATATATAATTACTCATAAGATTTTATGTTGAGATAGGTTGTGTTGTATCAATTATATGTTTACACAATCCCCAGGTTTAATATACATTCTATACATCTGTACAGATCTAAGTTTGTGATGATGTTAGAAATATCATATGTACAACATATAACGCAAGGGAAATACAACCTTATACAATTTGACAAGAAACCAGCAGTTATTTTCAAGAAACTTCATATTTAAATGCCTTTAGTTAGTTAAAGGATAGACATCTAGTTTTCTAAACTGCTAAAGTAAATTTGACCATATATATTGTTGCGTTCTGCAGCTGGCACATTCCAGCAATATTTCATCACAAATTCATACACATAACTGCTTAGAGGTTTAAAAGGTATAATGAATTAAAGAAAGAAACCAAAGCAGCTTGAACAATAGTCACAAAATGAAATATGCTATGAATTCTATTGATTTTCGTGTTTCATTATTATATTTATAATCTGCTTTCTCGATAATGTCATGTTCAAATTAAAGATCGTATTTGTAACTGAAATGTGAGGATTAGCATCAGTAAAATAGAAGAATTCTGAACAGAGGAACAATCACTGAGTAACTATAAGACTGTTACTTCACCAGCCACACAGATCTTATTATGTTTATCGTTTCATCGTTATTCCACATAATGTTCTGTTAAATAAAAGAATATAGTTATTTGACAGCATCACATGCCTTAAGATATCAGAAAGTGAAAAACCTTAACATATTATACATATTTTATACACAATAGAAACATTCTACGATATTTTACATGATTGTATGAATACAACGTTTCTCGAGTATGTGTGCCATTTTGTCGTGGTAGGCTTTCTGATTCACTGTTTATATACCTCCAACAAGATCAAACAATCGGCAGTCATTTCTGTCCAGCTGCCGATTCATATGTTGACACATAATTTAATCCATGACTCACGTTACATTGTCCAGTTTACTACAGATAAAGTTGAGTGATGGATATGAAAAACAACTAACAATTGTTTCTCGTTATTTGACAAGTAATCAGAAAGCATTCAAATTAAAATACCTCAAGCATTGATGACTTCCTTACTGCACCGTTTTGTCGAAAGCAACTACAGAGTTTGAATACATGAAAGCTGTTTAGAAAGTCTATTTGAATTTAAACATTCACAGTTCATGCTATTGTCGAAACTTCGTTCGATTTTCGTCCTTTTTTCAAACTACCAAATAATAAATATATAAATTGTACTTATAAATATTATTGAAGCTGCAAATTAAATACTCGCATCTACACATGAAATAAAATATAATTCCTTGCTTAATGAATAGGAAATTAAGTATGATTATATTAAGCAAGTATAATTATATAAATAAATAAATCTATAATATAATAAATATTAAGATCAACATTTTCAATAGATAATTTATGCTTTAGATATTTTTATTGACAACACTACATCATATAAGTAACACTGAATATGGGTCAGACAATATCACTTTAGAACTTAAAAGACAAAACAGCGTAAATAAGGAGATACAAGTGAAAAGTGACCATAAAAATGTTATCAATCGGTGGAGCGCTATATCTACTCTATGTTGCCTACCAGTACAGTAAATGCAAATAGTGATGTGAAATAACTTCAACCTGGTATCAAAATTGGCATATGTGCTCTACTTATTGTATGTCATATTAAATATATGCTATGAATACTATCTTGAAACACGATGAGTGCTAGAAAGAAATTAACTTCAATCATTATGACAATACATTGGTGGTACTAATTAGGTAAATATCTAGAGTGATAAATAATAAAATCCTTTCTTTCTGTGCTATCTAAGTTATTTGATTGGCGTAGGAGCCAGAAAACTGGATTATATTTTACTGTATCAATTCGGAGTAAATTTGATTTATTGTAGTTTTCCTTGGTCGTTAGAATAAATAACTGTAAAATACAGAGATTGATTCAATAAAACTTGTCGCCCCACATAAATAAATTGCTATTGTACCAAACAAAAAAATGTGAGAGCGATGGAATTGATACTGATATTTGAAAAGCACACATGGACTACGTAGTTCATTCCTTTATTTATCTGCATAACTTACTACGACGTATTCATTTCTTCTCTTCGAAGCAAAAGAAAATACCTCTCAGCAGTATAATATATGTTCTACCTTGCCGAAGTAGAGGTATGTCTTAGAAAGAAGCTTTTATAGGTTTTCTAATAGGGTAAAAGTAAATTTGAGCTAAATTGGCATCTTTTTTGTTCATTGGTATTTGAAAACACTCAAATTTTCATTTCTCAGCTTGTTTAAAAACATCAGGTTTGAGATGTACTTTCATGTGTTACCCATTGACAAAAAGAGACTTGCAGTTGAACTCATCATACGTGAGGAACTGCATACATACTAGCTACAGATTTTATTTATTAGTTTTAGGGGTGGAGTAATTGGAGAGGGGGGAGTGAAGCAACAGCGTCCATGACTTTTGTAGGTTCTCTTGGAATAATGAGATTTATTGATGTTCAGATTGAATATATATATGCCAGCATCTGTATAGAAATCCTAAGCTGGGAGGTTTCTGAAGAAGTTTGATTGAGCAGGGCTATGTGATGCGACAAGTGACACAATAAAGAGGCATTGTAGTACACATTGATTGTGCAGATAAGTAAAAGCCGTTTTAGTAGCGATAAAAGAGATAGAGAAAGAAACAGCGCGTCTGTGAGACAATTAATGCATTGTAATGAAGAATGTATTTGGCAAACATCCGATTGGATGTGGTCAATCATGTTTATGTATTTTGCAACGTCTCACACATATATGTTGTAAGTTTAGGACTAAATATTTGAGTTGTGCACGTGTAAGGAGGGTGCAATACAATTCCTTTGATATGTGCAGTGAATGATATTTAGTGCTCATGAAGGAGACTATGTTATCGTGGGTTATTGGAAAATACTTTCAAGGACTATATTCATGGTAACAGAGCATGTTGGACGTGAGGTGTGTGAGGTTCGTGATGATGATAGCCAATGTAGAACGGTAAGGATGAGTAATGCATTATATTATCTGCTTAGAAATTTCTGTTGTTTGCAGTGGCAGCAAGTGGTAATTAATGTGATATAGAAATAAAGTAACTTCCACTCAAAGAAATGAGAGACTGATCAAGCCATTGGGTCGGCAATTTAGATGAAAGCTTTTTTCCTATCAGACATGATTGAAAATATCAAAGTAGCAACATTGCTTCTACCAGTGATCTAGAGAATGAGAGACTACTAGTTTGTGATATAGAAGAGCACCACTCTCATAGATCTGGAACTAAAAGAACCGCTGTGGTGGTCACTAAAAAGTTTATGAATGAAAATTTTGTTTATGATTGTTTCCAGCAAATTTGTGAGTAAGAACAGTATGTTGGCTCTTAGCTGCGTAATAGAAGTTTCCCTTCTTGGGTATATCCCACATTCCTAGCCGGTTCCATAAATTTGAATAGATCTCTGTAGATAAACATCGAATTGTTTAATGAAGGTACCGCTAGCTCTGGAATACAGTATAAGACGATAATGGAAGAAACGCCTTCAGTAGAGATTACATGACTGAGTTGGAGTGATCTAATGAGTCTTCGCACTAGGAAACAATATCTACGTAGAGCGGCAAGGTGATGAACATTGGAAAGAAGCATTTACTGTATGTTTGTGAATGGGAATTAAAATGCATAGTTATATCTGCAGAAGTGCTACATACAGAGTCATAATTCTTGAGGAGTAGCGAGAAGTTAAATTATCAAAGTTGGTAGAAACCAATTTTACAAGGAATCAGAAGATGCTGTTGTAAGAAGAAATCGACATAGAGGAATCAAGAAGGGATAAAGGATATTTTGAGCCAAGTTAACTGGTGTGTTTTGATATTGACGTATAAATGAATGAGTTGAATGCTAGAGAGAGAGAGAGAGAGAGAGAGAGAGAGAGAGAGAGAGAGAG